>JARQZK010003639.1:647500-797622 GCA_030704885.1 Cynegetis impunctata
TTTCGGTAATAAAAATACTTATACCAAAAAAAAAGAATTGCATAGCCATAAATACTCGATCTTATAAGGATAATCTTTTTATACCTTTTGTCCGCTTAAAGAAGAAAACTTACAACTCTCCTGAGCTGATGAGACTGAGGATCTATAACAAACTCAATACGAAATAAGGGCTTCTCCTACGAATGTCATTTTTAAAAGACGGCTAAAGAACTGGCTTGGCGATCGGTTTTTTTATAGCCTGGATGAATTCTTTTTTAACTCAGAATGAAACATGATGTTTTTCAAATCCAAGTTTCTACTTGAAAATATTTTTAATATTTTTAATATTTTTGTGTTTTATTTCGTTTTTGTGTTTTGTTTGTACCTTGTAGTTTCATTTAAATTTTTTTTTCTGATCTGTTCTTCGACACATCCTGGTATTAATTATAGTTATATGTACTGTATAGTTGTTTTAATGATAGGAAATAAAGATTGATTTGATTTGATTTGTATTTCTCTCTATGTATGCTCATAAAAATATGATTAAATGCTAAAGAACACTTGCGCATTCCATTATTATTATCCCTAATAATTTTTCATATATATTCTGCCGTTTACACACTAATGAACCAGGAAGATTATCAAAAAAAATTATTTCTGTATCCTTGCTACAATAATGAAGTTAATAGGAAAAATGTCTCTATCTTATCTTTATCCTAAGGCATACAAGTTTATTTTGAAATTGTGCCTTATTATTCTTCTTAAACTGCAACAACTACTATTTTTTATAAATCGCGGTAATAAAGGCAGTACCGTTGAAAACACTTAAAACGACACACTATTCGTCCCATGTCTTTTTTCTAATCGTGAGAGCAGAGAGAGACGCCAGAAACGGCTGTAGCAATAAACGACATCAGGTAACAGTCAACAGGCCCAAATATTTGCGAATCCGTCTCGAATGCAAATATCTCCTTCAAACCGACTAAATCCGTTGTTATACTGTCAGTCGATGCTTCTAATCTAGCTCTAATTTGATAGATAGCTCAATCAATTACATTATCGTAGTTTTACTTTTACACTTTATTTTATATATTCAACATTTGCATTGATAGAGCCGTTACTTGATGTAGCTCAAATAAAAACATGTTAAAGAAATGCTACTTTTTGTCTTAAGATTTAAACACGAATATACTAAACGGAACTCAAATTGAAAAGTAAATACACCGTGCAGTGTCGTTTGATATGAATGTGCGAAATAAAAAGACGAGAGGTGTCGTAGGACACATGGTTGGAACGAAGTTCCTTTTGCTATATATGATATATTAAATAGTAGTCACAATGAAATAAATTAACAACGTTCAAGAGTATTTCAATGAGAAAAGGTTTGAGACCTATCGAATGAAAACAAAATAAATGAAGCAATGGAAACAAAATTTTAATGAATAATTTTTTAAAATTATTATAAATATATAAACTAATTATGATGTGAATCCGTACCTCCAATTTTATTTATGATAGGTTTGTAGTAACTAATGTAGAGCACATAAGTTCGCTATTCAATTTTCTGTCACTGAAACCTGCATATTTATTGGTATTGTATCTTATTGGCGTCTGAAATTAAGATCGTAGCGCCGGAACGGCTAATATCGGTACTAGAGCATGGGCCATTAACGGATTGTTTACATTGTTTGTAATGATATTTATCTACTCCAGTGAGTTAAGAAGCTCTTACCGCACGCATTTTGAGTGAGTTAAGAGCTGCTTAACTCACGCATTTTTATTACCGCACTCTTTCTTTAGATGACTATACTTATGGTATACAGACTCATACTTCTGCCTGGATTTTTCTGGTAGCCATCCAGAAATGGCTCTCGATGCCTCTTCTTCAATATCAGAAGGAATACTTTCCGAATCGCTCATTTTAGATTACAATTTTTGAAACTTGACTTTAAAGTGACATCAATATTATTTAATATCAAATTGACATTGCCATGCATGGCGTTTCAGGTACTTATTTGAACAAAGGTATTAAGGTAAAATTAATTATAATAAAAATGAATCGTATAAAAATAAGTATACCGGTTAGGAGTAGATAAAATATTGTACAATACACGCGAGTTAACCCCATTAAGACACTTGTGTGGCTACACTGTGTGACAACTTTCACACGCGTATCTTAATGATGCTGTTAACTCACTTGTATCGTAAATAACTACTACGTTCATTTCATTTTGAGTTTCCAAATTAGGGGTTTACACGGATACAAACATCCAAACAAGTTTTCGAACGTTTAGCTTCGTAATTTGTGTTTTTTTGGACTTCGTATTTTCCAGTGGTTCATTGTGTTTCGACTGAGGATAATATTATCTCTGTTCAACAGTAGATAACCTACCTACATCAAGTTGAAATTTACACAGTTTTTATCATTGAACATGAAAATCAATAATAAAATAAAGGAGAGGACGAATAAATTAATTGGTAAGAGGAACTATGTATACATCATGAAAAGGCTGTATGAAAAAACGCCTATTTATTTAAAAAATAAAAAAACTTTCAAAAGTTTCAAGAAAACATCTCTGACATTTCTACTTTCATTACCAACTGAAGAGGTTTTGAGTATAATGGACAAAACTACCCAGCAAAACTGAAAGACACAACATGAAATAAAAGAAGAATTAACATGAATACTCTGCTTGAATGGTTTTAACGTAATGAGTTATTATATTTTTTGAATTTTCCTGACGTATAACAGCTCTCCTAATAAAAGTACGGTGGACTTCTGAGAGTCTGGTTTTTTGATAGAATCTCTGTTTTCCTGATTATATAATTGAATATTTTAGTTTTTACCTAGATATAGAGTCAAGTTTTATTTCATATTCTTGATGTTATGATAAACTGTTACTTTGGTTGTGCGAATAAACATTATTTGATATTATTATTTTAATAGAATCTTTGGTTGTTACATGATAGAAAATACAATTATCTAGAATCTCTGGATGATGACCCAGGTTCAGTTTCCGATAAAAGTGGAAGATTTTTCGTTGGAATAGCATTGGACTTCAAAAACTCTACGATTTCGGTTAGCTGAAAATTGCACATCATTAGTTGGTATAATTCTATATGGAAAAATCCACAAACTTACTGCAGGGAAAATAATTATTCTCAGTAAACTATAAAGAACAACTTTCTTATGTTCAGGCATTTTTTTCAATCTTCAAGTTATGAATTCACATCTTTCTTCTGTCCATAATTTTCTTGTTTCCCAACTTTGTTTGGAATGAATCTTTGAATTGTCCAGCTTTCGGAAAGTTATGTAAGCTATATTCGGGGTTTTTTTTGGCCAAGATGGACAATAGGGTACACAGCAATAGTGATTAATCACTTCTGAACGTTTGTAAACGTTCCAAAACACAATCAAAACTCAACAACTTCTCATATAAAATACACGTAAACAGATGTAAACAAAGCAATCTATGGCCCATGCGTTAGTAATATTCAACACCGGTAGGGGGCGCATCGCTTATTATGTTTTACCAATAGACTTCGATATATCATTGTTAATAAAACATTTGAAATTTGTTCTTGGTTTTACTTTTAATTCTCAATAAATGTAATATATTACAACATATTTTATATCGGTTCTCGAATATAGTTGTACAATCTTTATAAATGCAGAGGGTATAGCTCCTCAAAATATAACCTTATTATCTCAATATCATTATTGAAAGTAAATATAAGCTACATAAACTGAGTAAGTAAGTGTGAATTTCTAATAGGTTTTAGATGTTCTATAGGAATGGAGTAGTCAAAGACCATACAATGATTTTTGTTTGTATTATGTATAAAGCGTGATGAACGTCATACTCGTAAAACTTATTAACATTACCAATTTAATAATTTCATAACACTATATAATAGCTTTTGTAGTAACCAAATTGATTGACACTATGCGAAGAACTAAATACTTTTGACTGAATTAAAGAAAAAACGCATTATTTCATTTCAAAATGCGCCAAAATCATATTCAAATATTTAAACTGTTATTCTCGCTCATGGCATTGAAGATTATGTTAATTTATTTTTACCTAAATAGTGATAAGATTGTATCGAACTAGAAAAAAAATTGCAGTTATATTCTGGAAAATGCTCAGGGACATCCAACCGATCGAAACGTCGTTCATACTTCATTTATTTGTAAATCGTTCGTTAAGATACGAATATAAAGTTTATAATGATAATATCAGTCGTGTTTCTTACCTTATTTCTGAGCATGTGTAATGAAGAGACTGAACTATTCAAGTTTTGATTTCTTGAGACTCCTTACCATCAATGTGTATATGTTCAAAAGAATTTTCATTAACATTCTAATATTTTCAATTTCTCAAGATTTGGCCATAAAATCCAATAGCGCTTTGTCTGAACGAACGTGAAGGAGCGAAAGAAGGCAATATCGGCTAGCTAAAGGCTCGAACTGAGCGAGGGCCCCGCGGAGTTCAAGAACATCCAGGAAATTACCCTCCATCGTTTGCAATATGTCAGCTAGGACAAACATTGACGTCATCCGGGGTAAACAATGTACTCATTATTACATGTGTTGTGAACTACACAAGTCGGGGTTCCCCACTGTCTTAACGTTCCCTATACTTCTAACTTAGAATGTATACAATTGTATGAGAGTTGTGATAAAATAACATACCCCTATTTAATGAAAATTGATAATAAACCTTTTCATAAAATATTCAAAATTCAAAAATTATCATTCAATTAATGATAGTTCAGTAATGTGCCGGATAGTTAAAAATATGGATCATTGTTGTGTAGATCCGCGCATACGGATCATTGGTGTCTAAATCCGCGTATACGGACACGGATCATTGGTATCTAGATACGCAAATACGGTAACGGATACGAATCATTGGTGTCTAGATCTGCGTATACCAATATAGATCATGGTGTCTAGATCCGCGAATACGGTTACGAATGAGGATCATTAGTGCCTATATCCGCGGATATGGATACGGATCATTGGTATCTAGATCCGCAAATGTGGATACTGATACGAATCATTGATGCTTAGATTCGAGGATACGGATCATTAGTGTCTAGATCCGCGAATACAGATACGAATCATGGGTATTTAGATCCGCGAATACCGGCACATATGCGTATAATTGATGCCTAGAATCTCGGATACGGATACTGATCATTGGTCTCTAAATTCGAGAATATGATTACGGATACGTATCATTGGAGTCTAGATCCGCGAATACGGTTACAGATAAGGATCATTGGTGTCTTTATCTGCGGATACGGACTCAGATAGGCATTATTGGTGTCAGAATCCGTGAATACAGACTTGAATCATAGGTGTATAAATCAGCAAATACGGTTACGCTTACGGATCATAAGTGTCTAGAACCGCAAATACGGTTACGGATACCAGTATGTTTTCTCTACCATGGAACACATTGAAATAGGTACCAACATAATTAGTTAAGTTGTAATTTCTAAAAGTTTTTTGTATCAGAAAATGTTATTTCCACTAGGTATCTGATATGAATGAAAAAGGTGGTTTATAATGATCCCTCTGGGAGACAACTATAAAAAATGCATCTTTGAAGCATTCCGTAGAATAAGGATATATTTTGGTTAGCTATTGTATCGCCCCACTAGTTTGTAAGCGTGGAATACCTACAATTAACTTTTAGAAATATTTTGATATTAAAATTTTCAGGTCTAGTAAAGGATCATTTTGTACTCCCTTGTATCCAAAATGATCCCTCAAATATGGATAACATACCCCCGGAAGGTCAATTATTTGCGCTGAGAAAATTCAGGCAAAAATTAAAGAATAAAACATTATTCAATAGAGTTCCATTGAAAGTGCTGTCGAATTAAAAACAAGGGAATATAATTTCGTAATATAATCATCATAGTTACAAGGATCAGTCAGAATATAACGTACTTATGTCTTAACAACAACTAACTGACTGACATGTAGTTAGATAACTGAGAACAGTCTTTACGACTATTATTTTTCGAAATTTACTCATTCCAAAACAAGCACGCTCTGTCATCTTAATCCTAAGAAGATTCAATTATTTCATATACACTCTTTTTGGGTTTTGGTCCTTTCACTGTTTCTTTTCTCTCTTTTATCATATTTGTTTTCCTTGTGTGTCATTTCAAGCAAACTTAGTCTGTTCTTGCCAAGAAAAGATCAATAAATATATATATATATATATATATATATATATATATATATATATATATATATATATATATATATATATTATATATATATATATATATATATATATATATATATATATATATATATATATATATATATATATATATATATATATATATATATATATATATATATATATATATATATATATATATATATATATATATATGTGTGTGTGAAAAACTTGGTTCACGGAATGAACCGCGTAAAAGATTTGAAAAATCTCGACGTTTCGGCTCCTTTTGCGAAGCCATCTTTAGGAGAATTAGAAGGGGAATAATTCAGAATCGTGGCCTCAATCTGCCTACTCCACGAATCGAATTAGGAGGAATCGGAAACAATACGATTGCGTGGTCTCAACCTGCCTACTCCACTAACCGTACTGCTTCCTGTCAACTCTGAAGTCTCAACCTGCCTACTCTTCAGAGTCAACTCTGACTCAGTTTACTCTGAAGAGTAGGCAGGTTGGGACTTCAGAGTTCACAGGAAGCAGTACGGTTAGTGGAGTAGGCAGGTTGAGACCACGCAATCGTATTGTTTCCGATTCCTCCTAATTCGAATCGTGGAGTAGGCAGATTGAGGCCACGATTCTGAATTATTCCCCTTCTAATTCTCCTGAAGATGGCTTCGCAAAAGGAGCCGAAACGTCGAGATTTTTCAAATCTTTTACGCGGTTCATTCCGTGAACCAAGTTTTTCAAATACTTTCGACCGCGGAAATCTTTTCTGAACATATATATATATATTATATATATATATATATATATATAATATATATATATATATATATATATATATATATATATATATATATATATAAATATTGAATTGGCATTTACTTGGTGAAAGTTCATATTCATAACTTTATGAAGAAACAAAAAAAAACTATTTTTTCACAGGTTGAAATAAAATCTATTGAGTAAACTAAATTATGATATTACAAATAATCTATTTATACGAAAAATTGAACATAACAGAGGGGTTCCTAGAGAAACTAAATAATAATGAACAATTCATTCAAAGTTATTAGTAGGTACATTGAACAGATTAAGAAGAGGAGAAGCGTTTACTTCAAGCTGGTCGTTAACTAGGTTTCAGGAATTTTTATATTCATTTATGTATAGGGATTCCCAACAGTTGCTTTTGTGGAGACTATTTTCTAACTGTAATGTTTTATAATTGTGATTCAAGGTATGGTTTTCTTGAATAAGATGACACACATAATTAGAGTCAGTTTTCTGCTTAATATAGCTACGTTAGTGTTCGTGTATTCGAGTATTGAAATTTCTAATTGTTCGTCCTATATAGAATTTTTCACAATCGTTACAGTTGAGTCTTTAAATACCTGTACGTTCATCTCTATGAATTTTTGATTTGTTGTTTTCAATCAATTTTCCAATGCTATTGTTGGTTTTATATGAAACTTTGAAATTTTGTTTATGAAGAAACAATTTCAGGTTTTCGGAAGGTTTTCCCAAGTATGTTAAACTGTTAAATACTGTACTTTTCTGGGCTATAAAATTGCCAGTTTGTATTTTTTCCTCTGAATGAGACTGTCAATCATATTGGGTGAATTACCATTATTTACTGCCATTTGATTAATTATATTCCATTCTTTTCGAAAATTAGCTTCGGACAATGGAATTTTGAAAAGCCTATGAATCATACTATGATAAGCGTCTAATTTATGTGGAATATCCCTCAAGCCCTTTGTTATCAGAAATCTTTATGGATAATTTAGAGAAAACTATTATGAACCACTTCAGCAGTAAATACTTTCTTTATTGGTATAGATACGTTGATGACATCATTGTTTGCTGTACTGGTAGGTACAGATAGACAATTGGATAATTTCATTACTTATATTAATTCCATACACCCCGAAATGAATAATTCTATTAATTACTTAGATTTAATTATTACCAGAAAAAGCAACAAACACGAATTTTCAATTTTTTATAAAGCATATCATACAGATATTACAATTCATAACACATCACTAAACTCAATTTCACATAAATTAGCCGCTTATCATAGTATGATTCATAGGATTTTCAAAATTCCGTTGTCCGAAGCTAATTTTCGAAAGGAATTGAATATAATTAAACAAATGGCAGTAAATAATGTTTATTCACCCAATATGATTGACAGTCTCATTCAGAGGAAAAAATACAATCTGGCAATTTCAGAAGTTTATCCACTTATATCCAAGCAAAGTACAGTATTCAACAGTTTAACATACTTGGGCAAACCTTCCGAAAATCTGAAATTGTTTCTTCATAAACAAAATTTCAAAGTTTCATATGAAACCAACAATAGCATTGGAAAATTGATTAAAAACAACAAATCAACAAATCAAAAATTCATAGAGATGAACGTACTGGTGTTTAGAGACTCAACTGTAACGATTGTGAAAAATTCTATATAGCATGTACAATTAGAAATTTCAAAACTCGAATTCACGAACACCAGCGTAGCTATATTAAGCAGAAAACTGACTCTTATTATGCGTGTCATCTTATTCAAGAAAACCATAGCTTTAAACACAATTATGATATATTACAGTAGAAAATAAAATAAATAGTCTCCACAAAACCAACTGTTGGGAATTACTATACCTCAATAAATATAAAAATTCCGGAAACCTAGTTAACGACACGCATATGAAGGCTCAAAGCTTTCCTCTACACTATAAGCTTATTCGTTGTCTAAAACTGATTACACCCACCAATTAATCTATCTGAGACATAGCATCCTTACTTAGTAGTAAATCTTTACGCTTTCTTCTATAGCTCCCAGGAAAAGTAACCCCTAATCTTGTTATGTTCACGTCTGTTCGTAAGCGGATGATATAACTTATTCGTATATATTGAAAGAAGGAGTAGTTTTGTGGAGGTGTATACTATTAATTTAGTACGAGAGTCAATGTGTTATACTATTATGTTTGGAGAAATACATTTAACTGATAAACGCGTTTTACTTGATTTAGATATATTATCTATCAACCTCGATTGGAATAAGTTATGTTTTATGTTGTCTGTGCTTTATTAGAGTTATATATTTACCCTACTTCCATATAAAAATCTAATTATATATATAAATAGTATATATATATATATAATATATATATATAATAATATGCCATTAGTAATACATATATTAATATAATCTAAAAATACGTATACAGTATAACTATATATAGTAATTAACTGTATTTCTATTCGATCTATACATACACACAACATGATATATAATATATAATTATATAATATTATATAGTATATATTATATAATAATATATTAAGTATATATATAGGTGATTAAGTGAACTTCCGAAACGCAACCAAGGTATCTGTTGTTTGTGAGGGCTGCAGTCAAAAATTTTGGAATTGCCAAGAAAAAACAGAAACAAGCTCCTTTTGTATTACAAGCTTTTCGAGAAATATTTATTTCTCTTCTCATGGACTAACTAAAACGAAAAACCTGACTGTTTCTATGTTTTCGTTTTAGTGTAGTCCTGAAAGAAGAGAATAAAATATTTCAGGAAAGCTTGACAGTTGTTTTTCTTTTTTTCTTGGCATTCCTAAATTTACCTTGAGTGGTTTTTTTAAGTTTCACTTATATATATATATATATATATATATATATATATATATATATATATATATATATATATATATATGTACTGCTGATTAAGAATAACCCAGAATAATTTGCTCGCCTCACATGTCAATTATAATAATGTATAAACTAGTTGAAATAAAAAGCCAAATTTCCCATTTCCACGGGATCAAATATGTGAAAATTTACCATTGAGTCTTCCAACATAGTTTAAAACAATCCCTTGATGTAATACAAAGAAGAAAGTCGAAAATCAAATTGCTCAAGGCAGTTCCATACAACGCGACAAATTCTATTATTGTGCCAAAAACTCAGGGCACACAAAAGTTAGATACCTTGTTGGATATTCCATTTAAAAGATACATAATTGATTTTGTTGTTCGAGTGCAGACGCTGCGGAAAGAGAGGGGCGTTTTCTTACAACCTTCTCTTTCAAAGTTGGTCTCATCCAAAAAGTGCCAAAGGGTTGGGATGACGATGTGCAAACTTCTAGACGAATCTCGAGCGCTTCCTTAATTAATAAACTTCTGCTAATGAAAGAAATAATTAATTTCTGCCTGCTTGCCTTCCATTACGTCGCCATTTTCCACTAAAATCTCGAAACTTTCGCCATAATACTTTTGTTCCCTTTTCGGTGCCTCACGTTTTAATATTTTTCGAACTTCTCAACCTCTGATGTTATCAAACTTTATTGTTTGTATGAAGGGTTTTAATTACATTCAGCTACATATTAACAAGGGAGGAAAGATATTGGAAAATTCCAAATCAAATTCATACTCCATCTAATTGAAGATTTATATATTTTTCCGTCGACCTCTAAAGAAAAGCTTACTTTAACGTAAAAGAAATTGATCACAAATGACCCATTTTAATGTACAATTTCTTCTATTTTAATCTACGATTGTCATGGGCAACCAAACACAGAAGTATTCAGCACGGAATAGTTGAATTATTTTGTGTCTGTACTGTTATTCCACAGAGAAAAGGAATTCATAATTAAAATCGAACAATTTAACTCTATGCAAAATAAAGTAGAAACTGAGGAAAAAATTTTATGCAATAATCGTTCGAAAGTAATTAACACTTCAGATTCCACCAGTTCCACCTATTCCTTATCGGATATTGTAGGTAATGTGAACTATTCAGAATGTCACCTGTATATATTCCATCAATGAATTTCTCAAATTGTTCCTTTGGGAGCATAAATATATCGAAATGAACATAGAAATTTATATTGTGTCAAATGTATCTGTTATGCAAAATAAAAATTTATTCCAATCAAGAATTTATACTCAATTTATGATGAGGTCGACAGAAAAATCTTGTAATAAACTCGTTTATTAATGTAGCGATTAATGGTCTCGAACTATTAACGTTAAAATATCTCAACCATTAATCGCTGTCATTAATAAACTAATTTATTAAATAACTATTATTGACGTTTACTAGCAGGTGAAAAGACAGGTTTTGAGATATAGCTATTTGAGAAAAAGTTCTCAAAGGTTATTTGCTGTTGAATTACTGCTTTTAGGGTTTGATGGTTACTAAATATATATTACAGAATTTTTGTCTAAGAGATAACGATTAATGAATAATGTTCAAATAATTCTATTTCGTTAGTCGTATTTTCCCCGAAAATAATAGACTACTATGCATAGACAGTCAAGGTAAGGTGCGAAACTTTTTATACATCCTACACCACGATTTTTGAGGTTTTATATATATATATATATATATATATATATATATATATATATATATATATATGTATATGTGTATATATATATATATATATATATATATATATATATATATATACACTCACGGACAAAATTATTGCATATTTTATTTTAGGTCTTAATTTTTTTTCCTTTAACACTTTTGTGATTTCGGTTGCTAAATCTGTGACATTGGAGTGTTCTACGTAGATTGCAATTTATTGCAGATAAAATAGTGGTAAGACATAGCTTTTATAACTGATTTAGCGATAACTTGAAATTATAAATGAATAAGCGGAAAGCTATAATCGTAGCTTAGTGTGCCTTGATGACTAAAATAATGGCTTCTCTTTATTTGACGTTTTCAGAATGACATTTTCAGTTCATTATTTCTTCAATCTGTAGTTTTAGTTAGTGAGATGCCACGTTTAAATGAGTTAAGTGCTGTTAAAATTGTTTGTTTAATCAATGAGGGGTACATACAAGAAGACATTGCACAGAGATTGAATGTCCATCAATCGACTGTTTCTCGCGTACTAAAACGTTACAATGAGACTGGAGGATACAGAAGGCCAAGGACGTAAAAGAATTACAACGCCAGTTGTATGTTTCCACCAAAACAATAATAAGGAGACTCAAGGAGGTCGATTTAAAGCCTAAAGTTTCTCGGCTTCTTCCACGCCATAAAATCGGACGGTTACAATTTGCAAGAGCACATGCTGACTGGAATGAACATGAATGGGGAAAAGTTCTTTTTACAGACGAAACAAGAATACAATTATGGCAGCCTGATGGACGTAGTCTAGTTTACAGAAGGTCAGGAGAACGTTTCGCAGAATGTAATCTTGTACATAATCTTAGCTTTGGTGGTGGTTCCATTATGCTATGGGCTCGCATTAGTTGGGAGAGTCGCATGGAGCTCATTGAAGTGAATTTAAGGATGAATGCTGACTGGTACATACTTAACATCCTTGCAGAACATGTTATACCATAGGCCGGCTTTATTGGATATAATAACTTTGTTCTAATGCACGACAATGCCCGTGCCCATGCCGCAAGAACAGTAAACCAGTACATTGAGGATGTCGGGATTAAGAAGCTAGAGTGGACACCATATAGTCCTGACGCAAATCCATAAGAACATCTATGGGACATCCTAAAAAAAATATTCGAACACGAAATCCAGCTCCTAACTCTATTGCAGAATTAAGGATTGCTGCACAGGAAGAATGAAATCGAATACCACAAGAAACCATCAAAGATCTTTTGCGCAGTATGCCTAGGAGGATGCAGGCTATCGTAAGAGCTAGAGGAGGAAATACTAAGTACTAAATTGTTATCATTTTGTCTTAAACTAATGTATCGTGTCGATGTTGTTGCTCTTTCCTAATTAAACGTTATTATCAAAAACAGATCATTTCACTAATTTCTCTACGAATCTGTTCTAAAGCTTCAATATGTCATTAATTTGATTATTAATATTGTAGAACACTCCAATGTAACAGATTTAGTAACCGAAATCACAAAGGTGTTAAAGGAAAAAAAAATGAAGACCTTAAATAAAATATGCAATAATTTTGTCCGTGAGTGTATATATGTGCATATACATATTGTAACGTTATGAAATACCGTCCACTGGCTCAACCAAATTTCAGCTAAGATTAACGAGTAAAGAATATTCCATTACTAGAGTCATTTCAAATTCTAGGGGAGATAAAAATTCATCGAAGCCGAATAATGGTCAAGGTACTTTCTTTCCGATTTGTTACACTGAAAAATTAATACGTACGACGAAATTATATCATAAAGACAATAGAGTTTTTTCTTTTTAGATTTCCCTGAGTAAAATGAATTTTTCTTAAATATCGTTTGTGCTAGGGAGCGCAAGACCCCAGTAGCTTACAATAAGACCCTAGGAGTCTCATTTAAAGATCCCAGGAGTGGAAGGAAGAAATAAGACCCCAGGAGCTTACAATAAGACTCTACGAGTATCATTTGAAGATCCCAGGAGTGGAGGCCCTTGGGAAAGCAATTGAAGTCCTCAGAAAAATAAGCAGGAGTCCGAAAGACCCTAGGAGTTGGAACACCAGCCAACCCGAAGAGTTCTAAAATAACATCCTAGGAGTGGAAGAAGACATCCAGAACAGATCAGTATACTGATATAAACGAGCTCAATATTTATTCAAAAAAGTTTATTCATTCTAATATATATATATATATATATATATATATATATATATATATATATATATATATATATATATATATATATATATAATATATATGTATATATATATATATATATATATATATATATATATATATATGTATATATACATTATATATATATATATATATATATATATTTATAAGAATTTTGAAACCTTAGAATCAAATAGTTAATTCAATTTTAATAGAGTTTTTAACAAATTTTTTGATTTTGTTTCATTGTCTTTGTTGATATAAATCAGGGTAAGTAATAGTATCTAAAAAAAATAACAAGAATTTTTCAATTTTTGAATTATCTTTTCATCTATTATTTTCATTACTCAATTGGCAAAATTCACGTTACAATATATATAATATATGTATTCAGTCGAACAAATTGGGGAAGGGAAAAACGGGATGCATGGGCGGAAATTCCTCAAACCGAAGGAAAACAATTTTGAAAAGAATAATGAACAACATATTCGAAATTCAGATTTTGGATAGTGTATGAAGCATTTGAAAAATGTTTGCACCTCCAAACCTCCTCCGAATGGGGTAAGAAGATTGAAATCTGTTAAGTGGGGAGTGCCTTCTAATGATTTAAACAATTTTCAGGAAATACCGTTATTTTTATGTAGAGATTTCTTGTTTCTTCGTGGGTTTTATTGAAGGTGGATGGAGTTGACATTGAGGTACGACCCAAGAAGGAGCTGGAGGCGAGCGATTGAAAGACAATAAAATATTTAGATTGATTTTCCATTTCATCGTCTAGAATTTGTTAAATTAAAAAAACCATAATTCCTGTCAAAATTTCATCTTTTCTTATTTTCCTATTTTGCATAGTGATCATAATGGAATGGAACATCGAATTTGTCGATGGATGGAATTGATGTACGGAGATTTCATGTAGGTATTTACTAAACACCTAGCCGGTGACTATTTTCCATTCTATTCGCAATCAATACACGATGCACTTCGTGGTAGGACTAAGAGTATGATTTTCTCTATCAAATTCCCTTCTTTGCGTATCTTTCCACTGAGGATAAAATATTAAAATAGTGATAAAGCTCTGCTGCTCACGAATTTTTAAGTGGTATTGTCCCTGAAAATAACGTTCTTCTCTAGCGTATCGAAAGTCAATAGTCCGGTGCGGGAATAGTTATTTTTCCGCAAATATCAAAAAATGACGACATTTTTAACCTTAGTTCTCAATGTGGACGTCTGTGAAATCAAACTTTATATTTCACAGACGTCCTTTTGTTTTTACTTTTTTGTCCGGCCGTGAGCGTACAAAAAAGTACACTTTTTTGTACTCTCACGGCAATATCAGGAACGTCGGGCGGCGTACAGTTGGGTTCCGAATCCGACATAATGTAATCTGTAAGAAAAATTTTATATATTTTAATACAACAAGTCATTTCTTAATACTCGGGTACTGACCAAAAATGCACATACGATATACTTTAAATGTTTCTGACAATTATTTTGTTGAATTGTCAAATTTGTGTTGCCTTGACATCTACAAAACCAGTAAGCAAAGCAATCTAGTTTTACGTATCTTCATATCTAATCCTTTTTAAAAATATCATCCTAATTCTATCGTTTGCGGAAAAAATCGTTTGCGGGAAAAATCGCATGTTTATTCGGAGAAAAGCACTTTTTGTGGCTCGACTAAAATTGTCGGCTGAACGGAGTGAGGCTGACAATTTTAGACATTTATTCTCGTCACAAAAAGTATCACTTTTACTCCTAGTAAAACAATATACTATTATACATTTAAGACTTTCTAGACAACGGTTTTTAAATTTTTTTTATGTATATATATACACACATATATATATATATATATATATATATATATATATATATATCTTCCCGGGCCATATTGGCAACTCCAGTGGCTCCCATCGAACCTAATGAGCTGAAATTTGAAATCTGGATTTTTGTCGAGGTGAAACTATTAAAATTTGGGTAAATTTCGCAACCGCCGCCATTTTTACATAGATATTTGTGTTTTCATTTACGTATTTTCCCGGTACATATTGGCATATCGGGCGGCTCCCATCAAACCAAATGGGCCGAAATCTGGGGGTATCTAGGGTTGTTCCCGAGGCAGAACTAAACAATCAAAATTTGGGAAAATTTTTCCAACCGCCACCATGTTTTCGTAGATTTTTTTCACTTGTAGTTTTTGAAAATTTGCTTAGTCTCTACAGATTAGATAGAGGGTTGTTACGTAGATTAAATTCTTGTTGAATTACGTTTCTTTGTGGATTCCAACTTCTTTCCTCGAGCGCGCTGCACTTCGCGGAGACCTTTCCGTTCGAATGGCATCTCGACCACTTCCCGAATTTTTATTATGTTTTGCTATCAATGCGTGGTTCTTCAGTACTCGATGTGCTTCGCAATTTTTTTTTCAATAAAATAACCTATTTTCTAATTTTCATTTCGGTTTGCTATTGAAGCGAGGCTTTTCAAACCATAATTTATTCCGTTCGAACTTCGAATTCGTGCAAAAAATACGCTCTGCTGCTCACACGTTCTTCATTTGTTCTAAATAGATTACTAGATAGTTATTTATATCAAACAGACTGTTCCTGTGATACAAATTATAAAGAATATCTAAACCATCAACTCCCCGACATTCCAGAAATGCAAATTCTTCAAATCTGCTGAAAAGTTTGGAAATTCACAAAGCATACCTTTTGAATCTTCAAATTGACCTTCTTACTCCCACGAAATCGCCATTCATGATTTAATATCTGAAACAGATCTGAATATATTTATAATCACAATATATACAGGGTGTCCCGAAATTAGACGTCAATATCTTGACCTCATATTCTACTATAGAGATAAAAGTTCATATAAACTAGATTCCACAACTTCTTCGTTTTTAAGATACAGGGTGTTAAATGTGAAGACCTGATGGTGATTATTTGTGAATATTTTCGAAACCTGTGAAGGTAATTGAATGAAATTTGGTATAGTTACGAAAATTTTTACGCTCTATTTAATGTACTAAAAGTTAGTATTGAAATATTCTCAGGACTGCGTAGTGCAACGGGTATTGGCAAAAAATTTGGCCCAAATGTTTTGGTGGTTGATTTTTAGTAATTTTGACTTCAAAATTTAAAAATATGAACCTTTTTGTACAAATAAGGTACTCTTCTCATATGTCGCTAGGAAGCAGAATTTTTCTTTACGAATTGATTGTTGTCCCGAAATTAGACGTCAATATTCTAACCACGTATTCTACATCCAAAAATAAATATAAAAGTTCATATGAACTAGTGTCCATAACTTCTTCGTTTTGAAGGTTTATTTGATATCACTATTCTAGTCTAATTCGAAGCGTGGTGCTGCATTTTCTCAACAAAGTCGGCAATTCTTGATGTTATCTTTGAAAGTGCGCAACCAACATATTCCTTTTGTATTAAAATTTGTCAAATCGTCAAATATGAAATTTGTCATTTCAAAGCCCAAAATTTGTAGGCTCTCCGACCTCCACCTTTCCTCCAGTTTGGGAACCACTGAACTAAACATTAAGGAACAATTATCCGAGGTTTACTTATTCTAACATTTAGATAAGATGCTCGAAAAGGTTACCCTGCTCATGATTGCATATTTGGGCTCTACAGGGTAATCGCATGTGAAGCTTGCCAAACTTCAAAATGGTTTTGACGTATTTGATTCTTCGCCACACGTATTCTTTCACACAACTCCTCCTCGATGTCTACTTCTGTTGCGTATACTATATCTCTTATACGGCCACAAATTTAGTAGTCTAGTGGATTTAAATCCGGCGATCGGGGTGCCCACGGAATAGGAACACCTCTTCTTATCCATTTATACGGAAATTACTCATCTAGCCAATTCCTAATATTCACACCATACTGAGCTGGCTCACCGTCGTGTTCTGCCATTGCATAAACCACGTACAAAGTGGATATCTGATAATTTTCTATTCGAAAACTTCTGCATTACTACTGAATAGCTTTTTTCCGGCAACAAGCAGCACAATTAAAAACTGGGCGATTAATAATTGACAGCTTATTTTTCTCTACCTAGCAAATCAAAAAACGTCATTTGTTTCCAGGTCTGCTGCTTATTTTCTCTTCGATTTGCACATTGAGAAGCAAAAAATTAATTCGTCAAGAAATATTCAATTGCATTTTTCTCGAAAATGCTGCTTCCTAGCGAAATATGAGAAAAGTACCTTATTTGTACAAAAAGCTTCATATTTTCAAACTTTGAAGTCAAAATTATTTTAAATTAACCACCAAAAAATTTGAGCCCAATTTTTCGCCAATACTCCCCTGCACTACGCACTCCTGAAAATATTACAATACTAACTTTTAGTACATTAAATAGAGCGTAAAAAGTTTCGTAACTGTATCAAATTTCATCCAATTATTTTCAGAGGTTTCGGAAATATATACAAAAAACCACCATCAGGTCCTCACCTTTAACACCTTGTGTCTTAAAAACGCAGAAGTTTTGGACCCTAGTTCATATGAACTTTTTTTGTTGGTTGTTTTTTATTTTCTTTGTGTTCTTTTTTCCCCGTTTTGTCCCCGTTCATCCTGTAAAACATTGTATGTAAAATAAATAAAAATGTATAACTTGATACAAGTATTTATTGTTTACACACGTTTAATGTACAGAGTGGTCCAAATTTTACACTTTTTATAGGAATCGCCTATTTCTAAAGGAGTTAGAGAAAAACTAGCCTACATGCTACGAGGTCGATTTTCGTGAGAAAATGAATGCCGAAAACCGCATATTGATATCTTGACTTGTTCGAAAGATACAAGGTGTTTTTCAATTTTTTGCATTTCTGACCCGTAACTTGTTTATTTTTGAATATTTCTTGTTTCTGTGAAAACATTCTTTAGGCACTTTTTTGAAAGGAATCCAATGGTGTTCCTAATTTTTTATTAAAAAATATCGTATTGAAGCTATAACATAAACTTTTATTTTTTCTTATGGACCACCCTATATTTTTTTACATATTCGTGTTTGAAATGAAATTCTCTTTTCAAATATATATAATAGTTGCTACTTCTTTGAAAACATTCATTTTGTGGCTGTTTTCGAATTATTTTAGATGAATTTTCAAAATCTGGGTTGCCATGCCTGAATATGAAACAAATTACCTTAGCAACTACAGTCTATGCGTACTGTCAAACAGTTATTATTAAATGCAGTTTACTTCACAAGTTTAGTGTGCTTCTTTGAACTGAGTTTTGAACTTACTAGAATACTTATCTGTCTGTTAATTCAAAATGTATGAAAATTACGAAAAATATGATATGCTAAAGTGTTATTGGGAATCACATGAAGATGCTCAGGCTGCCAGCAATCTTTACTTTGACCGATATCCTGAAAGGAGCCAACCGTTTCGGGATATATTCACTAGATAGTAGCAAAACCTAGTTAATTACGGTTCTTTTTCAAAACCATGGACAAAAGTTTACGAAGCCAGGAATAGAGATAGAGAGTTAGAAGAAATAACGGTTCTGGGGGAAATACAAAACCAACCCAATATTTCACTTCGCAAAATTCAGTTGAATACAGGTATTCCAAAGACTACAACAATGCGAATTCTAAAAAAAAATAAATTCAAACCGGAAAGAGTAAGAAAAGTTCACAAGTTACTACCAAATGACCTACAATTCCGGTTCGAATTTTGCCAATGGTATTTAGGAAAATGTGCTGAAAACCCAAACTTTGGACAGAATATCATATGGACTGATGAAGCATGCGTTAGCAGCTCTGGTATTTTTAATAGATACAATTCCTACAATTGGTCTTTGGAAAATACACATATTATAGTGGAGACACAAAATCAAGGCCGATACAGTTTCAATGTTTGGGTCGGTATTTTTAGAGGAAGGTTTATCGGTCCCTATATCTATGAGGGTAACTTTACGGCAGCGCGATATTTGGAAATATTGCGGGAATTTGTTGAACTAATAATGGATGATTTGCCACTACAACAAATTGGAGACGTTTACTTCCAACAAGACAAGGCACCGTGTCATAACGCACACATCATAACGGCGTTTTTAAATGAAATATTTACGGACAATAATTGACTTGGCAACCGGGGTCCTGTTCATTGGGCGGCAAGATCCCCGATCTTACGCCTCCAGATTTTTACCTCTGGGGAAGAATAAAGGACCTCACATATAAACGCCATCCTGATTCCCGAGAAGCGTTGGAAGCAGCAGTGCGACATGCCTTTCGTTCAATACCTGCGATAGAATTGATTAATGCTGTCAATAATGTTAGGAAGCGAAGTCAATTATGTTTTGATTTAAATGGTGCTCAATTCGAACACATGTTGTAAATAGTTTAAAAATATTGTTGTTCTTGTTATTCTATTTTTTGATTAAATTTATGCGTTATTACAAAATAGGCACTAATTATTCTTTTTAACAGCTGTCATGTAGAACTATTTTATTTCGTATTTAGGCATGGCTACCCAGATTTTGAAAATTCATCTAAAATAATTCGAAAACAGCCACAAAATGAAAGTTTTCAAAGAGAAGTAGCAACTATTATATATATTTGAAAAGAGAATTTCATTTCAAACACGAATATATAAAAAAAATATAGGGTGGTCCATAAGAAAAATTACAAGTTTATGTTATAGCTTCAAAACCATATTTTTTAATAAAAAACTAGGAACACCATTGGATTCCTTTCAAAAAAGTGCCTGAAGAATGTTTCCACAGAAACAAGAAATATTCAAAAATAAACAAGTTACGGGGTTGGGTCAGAAATGTACAAAATTGAAAAACACCTTGTATCTTTCGAACAAGTCAAGATATCAATGTGCGGTTTTCGGCATTCATTTTCTCACAAAAATCGATCTCGTAGCATGTAGGCTAGTTTTTCTCTAACTCCTCTAGAAATTGGTGTTTCCTGTCAAAAGTGTCCAATTTGGACCACTCTGTACATGTGTTCGAGTGTTTACTATTTACATACATTACAGGGAGACAATAGTGAAACCATATGCTCAGCATCAAAAAGGGTATTGAAAGAGAACAAAAATCGAAAAAAACAGTAAAGTGCGAAAAAGGTAAGTAAGGAACTTCATTCCTGACCGGCTCCCTTGATATGTTTTTTTATTGAAAATATTTTATGCCAATATAGGTTCATTTCTTTCTTAGATACAGAACATCATAGAATTTTCAATGGAATAATACTTTCCAAAAAAGATGGTTCTGATGTTCTTTGATTAGTTTATGGGCTTTAGGATTAAAGTTAAATATGATTAGTGGATCTATGTAATTGATATTCTTCTAGTGCTTTAAGTTGTAGGTACATAACGACTGGATGGGTGAATTATCAAAATAAATTGAAATTACTTTATTGATCGTCTATTCCAAGCCCTCATAACTGAAATGAAAGTGTTTGAACAATCCGTAATAGTTCTCGAGTAAAATTTCTAATGCTTCATTTATCTTCACAAGTTCTACTGCAATGCAACAAAATGAAATTAGTTGTAAAACACTTTTTGAATCAAAGATTAGTTAAGCTTTGAAATAGAACAACACTTGGCTTAAGTTTCACTATATAAGAATAATTAGGTACTGTATTTAACAGAACAGGCTAGCCGACATGTTTCAAGTGAGTTATGCTTGATAATGACTTCATAACTCGAGACAAGTGTTGTTTTGTTTTAAAAGTTAATCTTTATTCTTTATGATGTTTTACCAAGTGATGTGCGAAAATTCAATTTATGTTATTGATGATTAGTTCATAAAAAGATATTATTTTCAAATTTTCTTACGCATAATATTTTTTTATATTATTTCAACTTGAAAACGAGCCAATCAGCTATATTTCTTCCATATTCTCTATATGAAGCAAATTTTATTGAGCTCGAAGCTTGCGAAGGATTAAGTCAGAGGAAACATGAAGATAAGTACATAGGTCCATATGTCAAAACCAGAGGACATTTTGTTTCACTCTCCTGAGAGGTAGTGAGTAGGTAACAACATATTCCAACTACAAATGAGTAGATAACAATATACATACTTTGTTTCCTATCACTATTTTCATTTAAATGTTTGGAAAAACAGTTTCGTAGTAATAGGTACTTTAATTTCGAGCAAAGGAACTCTTTTGGTATTGTGCATTTTTAATAATAGTAGATAGGTATGCAAAGGAAGCGGTTAGAAAATCATCATTATTGGAATTTCGTATTTTTAGCTAAATAAATGAAGAACTCACTACTAACAGAACATTGTTTTAGAAAATATTAAATGATGTGGAATTCCGTACATCTGTTCAGTCATTCAACAAATTGAGTTATTTTTATTATATTTATATATTTCTGTAGATTTTAAAATATTTAGTGTTTTATTTTTTTGAGCTATATATAAAAATTCTATATTATTGATGTCTGGAAAAAGTGACCTGAATCCAGAAAGTGTTTTGCATAATTTGAGTTTTCTTTATTGAGTCTGAAGGAACTCATTTTGTCAAACACTTTCTGAATTCATGTCTCACATTTCCAGATATAAATATTATAAAAATTCCGAAGAGTAAAAAACTAAATATTTCAATATTAGGAATTAAGTCATTATTTGATCTTTCCAGAAATAATTTCATGTTAGTCATTTATTTAGCTTAAAATTCGATATTGATAATCTTCCTTTATATACTTGTCTACTATTATTAAAACTGTACCAAAAAAAAACTGTACAATGCCAAAAATGTTCATTTTCTTGAAAATATAGTAGTAGGTACTAGGAAACTGCAGCCGAAAACATTTACCTGAAGAAAGTGATTAAAAAAAATTTAATTGTTCTTCATTTATAGTTAAAAACTATTACCACGAATAACGGACAAAGCCATCCACATACAGAACAATTTTTTTCAGGTTTATAGTTTTTCCATTAAATTTTTCCAGAAAGTTGATCCAAACTATTGTCGTTTTTGTTTGCATTTTATTTTTAAAGATAAATATAGGTATATCACAGAAAACGTCCAAAGATTTATAACTTATTAGGTCAACGTATAGGTAGGTACATCAAAGCTTGGAAGAAAGGAGTATGGTGAGAATTTTGGAACTATTGGTAAAACATAATGAGCGATACGCCCCCTACCGGTGTCGAATATTACTAGAGCATGGACCATAGATTGCTTTGTTTACATCTGTTTACGTGTATTTTATATGAGAAGTGGTTGAGTTTTAATTGTGTTTTGGATCGTTTACAAAAGTTCAGAAGAGATGAATCAATACTGTTGTGTATCCTATTGTTCATCTTGGACAAAAAAACCGAATATAGCTTACATACCTTCCCGAAAGCTGGAAAATTCAAAGTTGCATTACAAACAAAGTTGGGAAACAAGGAAATGATGGACAGAAGAAAGGTGTGGATTCATAACTTGAAGATTGAAAAAAATGTCTGAACATAAGAGAGTTGTTCTTTACAGTTTACTGAGAATAATTATTTTCCCTGCAGTAAGTTTGTGGATTTTTCCATATAGAATTATACCAACTAATGATGTGCAATTTTCAGCTAACCGAAAACGTAGAGTTTTTGAAGTCCAATGCTATTCCAACGAAAAATCTTCCACTTTTATCGGAATCTGAACCTGGGCCATCATCCAGAGATTCTATAGATAATTGTATTCTCTTTCATGTAACAACCAGAGATACTATTAAAATAATAACAAATAATGTTGATTTGCACAACCAAAATAACAGTTTATCATAACATCAAGAATATGAAATTAATCTTGACTCTATAGCTACGTAAGAACTAAATATTCAATTATATAATCAGGAAAACAGAGATTCTATCAAAAAAACCAGACTCTCAGAAGTCCACCGTACTTTTAGGAGAGCTGTTATACGTCAGGAAAATTCAAAAAATATAATAACTCATTACGTTAAAACCATTCAAGCAGAGTATTCATGTTAATTCTTCTTTTATTTCATGTTGTTTCTTTCAGTTTTGCTGGTAAGTACTTAGTTTTGTCCATTATACTCAAAACCTCTTCAGTTGGTAATGAAAGCAGACATGTCAGAGATGTTTTCTTGAAACTATTCAAAGTTTTTTTATTTCTTAAATAAATAGGTGTTCTATCATACAGCCTTTTCATGAGGTATACATAGTTCCTCTAACCAATTAATTTATTCGTCCTCTACTTTATTTTATAATTGATGTTCATGTTCAATGATAAAAACTCAGTGTACATTTCAACTTGATGAAGGTAGGTTATCTACTGCTAAACAGAGATAATATTGTCCTCAATCGAAACACAATGAACCACTGGAAAGTACGAAGTACAAAAAAACACAAATTACGAACTTAAACGTTCGAAAACTTAAAATGAAATGAGCGTAAATACCATTATCAATCAATGTAAACAAACAGATAATGGCCCATGCTCTAGTACCGATATCAGCCGTTCCGGCGCTACGATCTTAATTTCAGACGCCAATATAAACAAGATTCTGAAGCAAAAAGATAAAAGTAAGGTGTTTATCTCAAGGATGAGATATCATGCCTTGAACTGCCAGAAAACTTTCCCGAACTTAATTCAACAGAAAATTTGTGAGCTATTGTGGAAGCTGGACTGCGAAAAATAGACATCATATCAAAAGCAGCATCAGTCAATCAACCAGAACGAAAAATTATTGAAAGTGCATAAATAAAATTGTGAATTTTAATATATCTTGATTCAATATAGGACAGTATATTAGGAAGTTTCACTGTTAAAATGGAAATATTCATTCATAATTCATATCAGATTTTTGCATTTAATTTTATCGTGAAGGAAATCATAATCAAAACCTCATCTGCAAAGCAAATATTGAAAAATTAGTGAAATACATGAACAAGGATATCTGCAATATAGTTAAATAATACTGAGAAATAGCTGATGGTTATTGGGACATTTAATTACATCTATAATCCTTTATTTGCCATAAAATATTACTGGTAGGTATTAAACAGTGGTATATTAATCTTTGTTTCATATTGATTCTGATTCCTCCGACGTTTCGCTGCGAACAGCAGTTAGTTGATTAACTTTGTCTTTCTTAATTATGGAATTATTTCGATGTAGTGATATTGTAGTTTCACATTCTATATCTTCTGAAAGTGTTTCATCTTCTCGCAAAACATCACCTACCCGAACCGGGTCGGTTTCACTAGCTGTGCTTGATTTACCTTCTGATGTTGAGGACCAACTATCGATCTTGGAAAAACTTGGGATTTTTTCAATATCCAACACTTCCGATTCAGATGACAAGTTCAACGAAAAAGAGGAAGATCCGCCAAATATTAAAGTTTCGTGTGGAACTAAGGCAAGTGGGCAGAGTTTTCCGGGACATGGGTTGATTTTGATAATTATGGGTAACGGGTTATCCTCACAGATGCATAATCGTTTTATTTCTCTTTTTTTCATCTTGAAACTTGAAATATCCCCAGCGATGTAACAGACATGAAACTAACCTAATTTAAAAAGGAATTAATGTTCTCCATGTGACAATAGCCATAGAAATAAAATCTTTCAATAAACAGTGAGGTGCGGGAGTTTTTACCCCGAGGCGAAGCTAAAGGGGTTATAGTCTCACGACAAAAAGTTGGGATCTGGTCCGATTTTAACATTCCAACGGATATCGATAAAAGACATATGATTTCATAAGAAAAGTGTTTTCAAAAATTTTTCCCCATGAAGAATAAAAAAATTATAGCGTTTTTTAGATTTTTTTGTCCATAGACATTATATATAAAAAAGTTAGTAACTGGTCCGATTTTAAAAATTCCAACTGATATCGATAAAACACATAAGATATCATAAGAAAAGTGTTTTCAAAAATTTTTACCCACAAAGAATAAAATATTATAGCGTATTTAGATTTTTTCACCTCTTTTTTAGTCTCACGACAAAAAGTTGGGATCTGGTCCGATTTCAAAAATTCCAACGGATATCGATAACACATATGATTTTATAAGAAAAGTGTTTTCAAAAATTTTTCCCCACGAAGAATAAAAAAATTAAAGCATTTTTTAGATTTTTTAATACCTCTTTTTTAGTCTCACCACAATAAGTTAGTAGCTGATTCCAACGGATATCGATAAAACACATATGATTTCATAAGAAAAGTGTTTTCAAAAATGTTTCTTCTATTAAACATGATTTCGTAAAAAAAAATTTCCGGGATAGACTTATCAGGCATTACGACATGCACATGCGCCGAGGGGTTTCATCATTCCTAGTGCTACGCAGTAGGGTGTCCGTTTTAAGCCTCCTGGACTACGATTTTCGAAATGTTTTCGATGTCTGATATATAGTTATTTTTGCTTGCGTTGTATTTTTATTCATTTGTATTTTTCAGCAATAACAGGCCTATTGAATTAAAAAAATCGGCCAAGTGCGAGTCGGACTCGCGCAAGAAGGGTTCCGTACAATTGACACTGCCCCCCTTAAATAATTATTTATTTTAATTCTATGATTTATTATTAAAGTAAAAATACAACTTTTGTGAATATTTTGTGCATATTTCAAGTGCCTACCTGTTACAATTTATTGATATCGAGGAAAAATAGGGGAAAAATGGAGTTTTTATATAGGAGCACCCCTTATTTATTTATTTTATTCTTATTTTATTATTTATTATTAAAGTAAAAATACAACTGAGTATTCTGTGAATCTTTCAATTTCAACTGTTTAGCTATCGCGGTTCTTGAGATACAGCCTGGTGACAGACAGACAGCGAAGTCTTAGTAATAGGGTTCCGTTTTAACCCTTTAGGTACGGAACCCTAAAAATAAGTTTATAAATTTCAATACATGCGTTTTTCTAATTCAGTAGACCTGAAAAATACAAGTATATACCCAAGTTAGTATCCAAAACCTGCTGAGAATTCTAGGATATTCCAGGTGATTTTATTATTTTTCCAGATGTATCGCCATACAATTTTCCTCTCGTGGACCATTCCTGTCATAGGTTTTTTTTCTGTCAAAAAAGAGAATTCCTTAAATAACCTGCGTCATGTGCGAATGCTGTCAAACGATCTGCTTTTACAAATGAATTTATGGGTAGGTGTTTATCATTATTTCTGGAAATATAATGGACGATTTTTTTTCTTTTGCAATTCAATACTGGTTTTTCAATTGCAGAAAGCAATTTGGAAAAAGCTGGTATATATGTATATATATATATATATATTATATATATATATATATTATATATATATATATATATTATATATATATTTATATGTAATAATATATATATATATATATATAATAGTTTATTATATAATATTATATGATTATAATACCTATATATATATTATATATATATATACTAATATATATATATATATATATAGGTTCAGTTGGGGCAAAACAACGCACGGGGCAAAAGAACGCACCCCATTTAAATTTGCCCGCTAATGTCAGTTTGAAACGATTTTAGTCACAACCGTATGGCAACAGTGTCCCATATGTATTGTTCTAAGATAATAGGTGATCCACGCCGTGGTCTACAACTATGAGGTAAATATTAATTTTAACATTACAGTGTAATATTGGCATAATACAAATTAAATTTATGATGAATTCAAATTTGGCATTATTTGTTGAATTGGTTCCAGTGGGGTGTTTTCTTAGCTTGATTGTGGGTTATTATGTTGATGAGTTTTTGCGTGAGGTTAAGACGTTAATACCCTACCAGATGATTTAGATAGTGATACCAATGGGCAAAAATACGCGAGAGCTATGGGGGCAACACACGAATGCGTATTTTTTGCCCATTAACTAAAAATTAATTTTGTTAATACCAATTTCCGGGAATTAAACATTCAGCTGATTTGAAATCCTTGGTTTCGTTTTTCAGAAACTACAAAAGAAAATCGGAGCGGCAAGCCTTTGAGCAGAAAATTATATTGTGGCGGCTCTGTGATAGCTTATTAATAATGGGCGTTTCCTATACGGTCAGGCAGCAAAGCTGTGGGATTTCATGAAGCGACACTAGCGGCAACGGTTGAGAAAAGGAAATGGTGTTTCAGTTCTTTTAGCAGATTTAAAGCAGTTCTGACTGAGGTGCCAAGAAAACGAATAGTTCAGCATTGCATATAGAACTCGACAAACGATTTTATGGAATGACACTCAAGTCCATTACGAATTTTTAATTTACTCTTATTGTGTTAAAATCGTATAGAGATCCATTTTCGCTTTTTGAATCAGTTTGGCCTGGTCGGGACTTCAACGAGATCTTTCATGAAAGGAACCGATTATCCTTCGAAGTTCCCGGAAAACAAGCATTGCTAGAACTATGGCTTTAATAGAGTGCAAATGGCCTGAGTATTCGAAGCTTTTGGAAACCTATAAAAAAATATAAGATTCCTCCCAATCGTACTACAACGTTGATGAAACTGGTGTTCAGACAGTCCCAAAACCTTTGCCCAAACATGTTGCCCCCAGTTGGAAAGGAGATGTGGCAAAAGGCAGTAGCTGCTGCGCAAGGACAGACAATTACGGTTGTTTGTTGTAATGAGTGCAAACTGGACATCATGTCCTCCATATTTTTTTTGCTCGAAAACGATGATCTTCTTCTAATTAAAAGAAGGACCACTGCCTGCGGACATGGCTGTTACTGATAGTGGGTTTACATGCACTGTCACCTTCATCAAGTTACCTGGAGCATTTTTAAAAAACATACTATCCAAACCGAGGACCAACCGCCATTGCCTCCTGGTTCTACAGAATAATCATGTATCACACACACCAGTCTTCCAAGCAGTAACATTTGCAAAAGATAATTTCATCTTTATTAAGTCTGCACGCGCACAGTAGCCATAAGACCAGCCCACTCGATCGGGCATTTTTCAACCATTAAAGGTTTATTATGAAGAGCGTAGCTGACAGCTGGACCACTTCCCATCCAGGAACAGGTTCCTCCTCCATTTTATTCTGTAGTCTGGTCTTAATTTCCACAGCATTCGCAAAAAATGCTACTGTAACATAGCAAGAGAGTGGCTTTCGGCTACAGGAATCTACCCACTCCGATAAAAATATTTTTTCGGACGTAGATTTTATGCCAGCGGAAGTAACGGATCAATTTTAGATGAAAACTTAGACGATGAAGACACATTTTCATCCAGTTCGAGCCAGAACAAAGTAAAAAAATTTTTCGTAACTTTACCTGACGCAAACCAGGCTCAAAAAGAACTTAACTGACTCGAATGGAGCCCAGCCATCATCAAAAAACAGATACAGTCAGTAATTTTCTTGTACCTGGTCCTCAAATATACTGCATTTGGAACTCTAGAATTTTAACTGATTACAAAATACACATGCAGCTTTACTCAGATATCCATTCCCTTTCAAAATTAGATAAAGGCGGAAACGAACCCAGGAAAAGTTTAAAGTCACCCCTTCTATACATCGACACCAAATAAGAGCGACTTATACAAGAACAAAAAGAAAAAGAAGAAGTGCAGAAAAAAGAGAAGGAGAGGGAAAACTTTATCTGAGGAATCAAAGGTCAAAAGTCAAAATGCTAAAGTTCGTGTCCGTCAAACGAAAATGTTTCGAAGAATCCATCATCTGATGAATCATAGCACCTCCTATAAGAAAGTAATTGATTCCTGTGACAATCTCTTTTCGAAAAAACGATGAAAGGCAATAATCGATGGAGTATCAAATATTTCCCCTGATGAGCTTTGTAAATGAGTAAAAGGTTTTTGGAAAAAAAATCATATAGGTTATTTGTCGCAAAGTCCTGCCAACAATGTTATGGTTATGACAGGTGTATTTTTAAAAACGACTGCCACATCATTTCGTGTTTCGTGAGACAACGGAAGTGCTATTTTCGAAAGGACGATATTGTTCTAAAGCTCTCCAAGCAATAAAAACAAGTTCTTTCAGATTTTCGGAATCAGTAGGATTCTCTAACGACCTCAGCGAATACAGTTCTCCTTTTTGATTAATGTTTTGTCATTTATATTTGATTTTTTCATAAAGTATAGCTTTTTTTGACACTTATCATCTCTTTATTTGGGCATTTTAACTTTGGGGTAAATACGCACCTGCGTATACTGCCCCCATTTGTAGGGGCAGAGTACGCAAAATCAGATTTTGTAAAAAACATGTTTTTCATTCAGTTAGTGATCTTATAGAAAATTCTGTCGATACTGAAAATGGAAAAAACAGTATGTAAGCTCTCCCTTAGTAACATTGATAAAATTCTATACTTTCCATAAATTCTGAAGAACGACAGAAGATAACGTAACTGCGTATTTTTGCCCCCCAACTACCGCTACATATATACATATTATTAATATATATTATATATATATTATATAATATATATAAATATATATTATAATATATATAGTATATAGTATAATATATATATATTATATATAAATATATATATATATATAATATATATATATATATATATACCATAATTATATTATATATATAAATATATATATATATATATATATATATATATATAATTTTTTTTCAGCGGCCCCCATCAAACTAAATGGGCTTAAATGCATCTGGGGTGTTTCTTGAGGCAGAAAAATCTATTCAAACTTTCCCCATTGGGGGCCCTTTGTGCATCCTCCCCGGGAACATCACCAGCCTAGGCTCCCAACTATCCCAGTCGTTTGAAAAAGAGGGTGATTGCACCTAGGGGGATTTCCCTCAAGGTGGCTAAAATTGGCCACCTTTCGCCCAGAATGGATTCTCGGAGTGACAAGACAGCGGGGCATTCACAGAGAACATGTTGTACCGTCTCGTCTTCCTGTTCACAGCCTCTGCAGAGAGGTGTGTCGCTTAATCCCATATTAAATAAGGGCTTTCGAAGTTGGCAGTGTCCCGTTAAAATTCCCACGACATTGCGTAGTTTTCCTCTGGGCATCGCTAGGTAAGTCATTGCTGCATCTTTATTGGGATAATTTAAAAGTTCCCTGGCAAGTCTGCAGGTGGTTGTTTAATCCCATAGGATTTTGAATTTTTGATGGGTGTTCTCTTTCATCATTTGTGACTTTGCTGTCAGCGGTTGTAGGCTGGAAGGGCCAGGACCGAATATGTTCAGGGCGGCTGCTTTTCTAGCCAATTTGTCAGCTTTTTTGTTGCTATTGCATCTCGAATGGCCTTTAACCCAGCACACCATAATTTGGTTTGTGTGGGCTGCACCCGCAAGTGCTTGATGGCATTCCCATAGTGACTGTGAAGTTATTTTATGATTCTTCAGGGCCAGTAACGATTGTCTACTATCTGTGTAGATTTTAATGGATTTGTTCGTTATGTTCCTACTAGCAATCTCGTTCGCGGCTATGGTTATGCCCATTAGCTCCGTCTGACCTATGTTGGCACATTTGTCTATGGTCCACTTAAGTTGAAATCGCAGGTGTCTCGAATATATTCCACAGCCTGCTCCTTTTTCTTGCTTTGATCCGTCCGTGAAAATATTGATCGTTCCTTCATCGGAGGTCTCATTTCCACTGTTTGTGTGTATTCAGTAGGGTTTATCAAAAACAAATCGCGGGGGAATGCTCTCTGCATTAACCTGTAGCAGAGGCATCGTGTCAGTAGCCTCAAGCCATAGGCGACGTCTAGTCTCCCCACATCCTACTTCTGGCTTTATACCAATAGTCTCAAGGCGTACCATAGTTGCCAAGGCCACTTCTTGTAGATAAATATCCAAAGGTGGCAGGCATAGCATCACCTCTATTGCCTTAGTTGGTGTTGTTCACATTGCTCCGGTCACACGCGGTTCTTTGTATCTGCCCAAGCTTGAGTTTTGCTGTTGCCTGTTGGCTTTTAGGCCACCAGACGACGGCTCCATAGGCTATCATCGGTCTCACGATGGCAGTGTATATCCACATGACCACCCTGGGTTTCAGTCCCCAGGTTTTCCCCATGATCCTACGGCACTGTCCGTGGAGATGTGTGCCTTTTTTAGTCTTCTCTCCAGGTGAAGATTCCTAGAGGCGTCAAAGGTCACTCCCAGATATTTGACCTCTGTCATGAAACTTAATTCTGTGTTTAGGAGAACAGGTGCTTTTAATGGCCCCAGTTTCATTTTCTTTGTGAAGAGAACCATCTCCGTCTTTCTGGGGTTGATTGATAGAGAGTTCTCTTCGCACCATCTTTCGATTATTCTCAAGGCTCCCTGCATTCTGTCGCACAGAACTCCTTCAAATTTTTCACTTAGCAGTATCGTTAAGTCATCTGCGTATGCAATTGAGTAGAATTCTTCATCGCAGAGGCGGCGCAAGAGGCTGTCGAGAACTAGGTTCCATAGAAGCGGAGATAGGACACCCCCCGCGGGCAGCCTCTCGCGACCATTCCCCCGACGACGATGTTGTCTACACTGATTCTAACAGCTCTTTTTGAGAGCATGTTTGAGATCCAGCCACTGACAGTCTGGGGAAAACCTCTGACTGCCAGTGCGGATTCAATTTTGGGGAAGGTGGTTTTGTCAAAGGCACCCTCGATGTCTATGAACACCCCCAGGGTGGACTCTTTGTTGTCCAAAGATTTCTCAATCCGACCAGCAACCAGATGGAGGGCTGTGTCGGTGGATCTGCCTGGGGTATATGCGTGCTGGTTGGGATGCAGTGGTTGTGTTTTCAAAATAGCGTCCCTTAGGTATCGTTCGCATAGTCTCTCTATTGTTTTAAGCAGAAACGATGTCAGACTAATTGGTCGATATGCTTTGGGTGTGGTGTAATCCATTCTACCTGTCTCAGGAATAAATACCACCCTCACCTCCCTCCAAGGTTGTGGTATGTACCGGCGCGTCAATCACGTCCTGAACATCCTCATCAGGTTCGGCATTAATTCGCCCAGGCCCCACTGTAGCAAGGCAGGGTAAATGCCGTCAATGCCTGGTGATTTGAAGGGTGAGAAGGTCTGTATTGCCCAGCCTATTCTGTCTTCAGTAACTATTTGGTTGGTTTGCTGCAATTCCAAGTCTGAAGGTTCTATTTCAGTTTCAGTTGGCCATTCCTTCCCTTTTGTGACCACGGAATTAGGGAAGTGAGTTTGCGTAAGCAACTCTAGGCTTTCACGAAGATCAGCAGTTGTGGTGCCGTCTTCTCTCTTCAGTAGACCTAAATTTGTGTCTCGATATTTAGCAAGGATTTTACAAAGCCTAGCGGCCTCAGTAGTCTTCGACTTCCTCACAGTAGGCTCTCCATGCTTCTCTTTGTTTTTGTCTAACTAGTTTTTTGAACTGCCTTAGATACTTCTTGTACTGGTTCCAGTCGGAGGCAAGTTTTGTCATTTTAGCTAGATTGAATGATTTCCTAGCCATTTTCTTGAGGTCACCTAGCTCCCGGCTCCACCATTTCGTGGCTTCGACGGGCTGTTGGGCGGCTCTTAAGGGGCAGGATTCTTCAAAGGCTTTTTTCACGGCTTTTTGAATAGAATTCACTTGTTGTTCAATTTTGCCATTATCTTTTGGCGTTCTTCCATCAACTGCCTCTAGAACCACCTGCAGTCGGTGTCGATATTTATCTCTGTCCGTCCTCCGGAGGTCCCTGAGTAGTTTTTTGGGCGCTTTAGTAAGGTTTATTTCAAAATTTATCCATCGGTGGTCTGACATGGTAACAGAATCTGATACATGCCATCCTAGGATTGAATTGGATATACGAGATGAAGCTACCGTTATATCTATTACAGTTTAACTTCTAGAGTTAATAAATGTCGGTGTACAGCCTTTGTTGATAATGTAAAGGTTGTAATCAGAAAGTGACTTGCCTCTTGCGTTGTTGTTCTCGCTGCCCCATGTCACATGGTGTGCGTTGGCATCGCAGCCCAAAATGACTTCCCAGTTTTGAGTGCATTATCAGGTTCCCCATTTCCCTCGTTGGTGGTGGGGTCGTTGAGTCTTGCGGGAGATTCACTGATGCTAGAACAACAACGGTTGTTTTGCCTGCTGAATTGCACTCCACCTTCACGGCTGTTAGGTCCGAGGATGACAGGTGTTGCAATGGCTCGGCTTTGATGTGTTGAGGAACATACACTGCTGTCCTCGGTTTCTCATTTGTGGAAGTGCTGAAAACACACCAATTAAGTTTTGTCAGTCCACATATTTTGAATCTAACTATCCAGGGTTCCTGGATAAGTGCCAGTGTGCCAGATTGCACTGGACTACCCTTACCTTTTGCGGTTTTCTGGTCATTGCTATGCAGTGCAGTTTTTCATTTAGTCTCTTCCTCTGCCTCCTCAGTTGTAGAGGAGGTAGGGGAGGTGACTTCCATTTCCATTATCCCAGGGTTGCTGATAGTGGGAGTTGGTGGGGTGGCGTCGTCGCCTTCAGGTCTCATAACGACATCCTTAGGTAACGACTCACCCTCTCCAGCCTCCGGCTCTTTTAGGAGGATACTCCTGTTTTCCTCCCTTTCCGTGATCGGAGGCTGCTGAATTTCAGCAGTCCGCTCCTCAGGCTTTATTTTGATCAAGAAAGATTGGAAGAGGTAGCTCATTCTCAGCCCCCTCGTCCTCAATTTTTTGATGTCCTCATCTCCGATGCCGAAGATGAGTAAGTGTCCTTTCGGGTCCTTTTTCGCCTCATAGTGGAAGAGGCACCATCTTCCGACGTCGACCAGCGGGTTTTGCGCCATAAGGCGACGGGTCACAACCTCCTTTTTCTCAGGGTTGCTGTCCGCTTCCACGGGGATCCAGAGGGTGGCCTTTGTCAGCCTCGGCCGCTGGTGAACCTGCACTACGGAAAGGGTGATGCCTTCCACAGGCCTCAGTTTTTCCACTGCTTGTTTCAGCCATGCCAGTGTGCTCTCGTCATCACAGACAACTCTGATGATTTCACCAGAGTATGTCCATGAGCGGAACGTTGGTGGCTTTGTTGTGCTGCTAGAGGCGAACAGGATGGTTCGGTCTAGTTCCTCTGTCATCGTTTTTTTGACAAGGGCCTCTTTGTCCTGTGGAATTTTTCCATAGGGGTTCTCCTTGTCAATTATTGCAACTCTGAGGTGACTTAGAGCCGCTTCTTTGTAGGTGGGGACGGCAGGTCTCGGTACAGACCCTTTCCTGGTCTTCTTATGAGTCCCAGGAGTAGAGTCCTGGGAAGTCCCCGACCTATTACGTTTTTAAGAGGTGTGTTGGTAGGCTCGGCCCCCTCAACTGCCAGGTGTCCTTCATCCAGCGACACGGGTCGCCACGCACGGCACAAACACGTGAGAGCTTGTCCACGGAAGCGTTTTTGTCGACCCATACCAGGGTTGTATACCTGCAGAGTCCACTTATCACGCTCCTAACCGCAGCATCCGAGGACACCACGGCGTACCCCTATCCGCAACCTGGGGACGCGCCTGGTAGGTAGCTCAACCACCAGGCTATTCAAACTTTTAGCACCTTCAAACTTGGGCAATGGATTGGAGGGGTAGTACAAAACATGCAAATTGATTATCTACAACATATCTGAAATTAAACCTCCTAGAGTTTTTCGAAGGTGCGTGTAGCTATCCAAATTGAATAAAAGTTGTAAGTAGGCACGTATTTACAAAAATATGAAAACTCATAGAATATCATAAATCAGACTATTATTTTAGAGAAGAATGTAATAATTCATCACAATGTACCTATATATACTTTCTCATGAATTCTACAATATAACAATAAATGAAAATTGAACATTATCGATATAGTGTTCAGATAAGTTCCATTTCATTATAACATGGCTTTGCAAAATAGGTAGGAAAAAATTAAATTTTGACATGAATTATGATTTTTTAAGTTCATCAAATTCTAAGCTAAATGGAAAATCCATTCTAATATCATATTATCTCTCAGTCAGCTCTCATCCAGCCCCTTCATATATATATATATATATATATATATATATATATATATATATATATATATATATATGTATATATATATATATAGATATATATATATATATAATATATAATATATATATATATATATATATATATATATATATATATATATATATATATGTATATATATATATATACATATATATATATATATATATATATATATATATATATATATATATATATATATATATATATATATATATATATATATATATATATATATATATATATATATATATATATATATATATATATATATATATATATATATATATATATATATATATATATATATATATATATATATATATATATATATATCAGTGGCGGCTCGTGAGGTGTTGGTTTAAGGAGGCTACAAGAGGTGTTAAAAAATACACCATAGGCGAAAATTTTTAGGATTTCAAGGTCAACCGCCTTATAATTTAAAGAAAATCAAAGTAAAACAAGCACCCTAAAATATTAAATAGGTACCTATTCGAGGAATTAATCAATTGTTGCCCAGCAAGAACCAACGGGGAGGTGAGACTTTTTTCTTGCCAGAAATAAAATAGGCCCCTCCCAAAAATAGATTAAAATAAAATTCTTGTCATAAAAGTCAAACAAAACTTAATAAAATAACAACAAAATAAAATAATAAAATATACATTTAGACCTAAACAAAAAAATTTAAATAAATTCTTTGGTATAGACATCTATTTTTTTATAGATATAATAAAAACATTGTCTTTTTGATAATAAAATTCATCTATTTCATGAATTTTATACTTTTATGAACTCGGAGGTTAGGTTAGTAAGGTTAGAAAAAGTCAGGTCAGCTCAAGTTTTTGAAAAAAAAAGATGACCCAGCGACAAAATCTTCATATTCGGCTTTTTCAGGCCAAAATAAGCTATAATCCGAAATTTCAAGAAAATCGGGGCAGTCTGTTGTATTATCGATAATTACCATAATTCCTGCATAGATGCCAGTGCCAAACAGAGACATTTTCCCTAGTAAAAAGTAAACACTGCCAATAAAATAATTTATTTTTTACCTGTGATCCGGTAAGCCAAGGATGTCTCTCATAATTTCTGATATTAAAACCGCGATTCTGCTACGCTGCACCAAATTGTTTAATTCCGGGGTAGGTCGCAATGTTTTTATTAAAACTTAATCGTTTTAACTTAGAGCACTAAAGTTATGGGATAACAAATATTCCACTAAGTCACCATTGAAGTTTTTAAAATTAACTTCAGTAACCGAGCTCATTTTAAAAACAATACGCCGTATCAAAACCAAAACAAACTATTTTCGTCCAGGACAAGTCACAACGGTGCATGTCCAACGAATTCGATTTTACCCGAAAGCCTATAGTTGTGATTGGTCGACATTGTGTGAGACTTAGGTGCAATCGGTGTTGCCATTTACATGTGTTTTCCTTTTCTATTGCAATTAAGTATTCATTCGCAGTATTCGCACCGTTGTTTGCTTTTCTGTGGCAGGCATAATGAACGTTGAAAATATACCTTTTTAAGCCTCTGCAGCGTTGCCACAAATCTTGAAATGAATGAAATGCAGTAAATGTAAATACCTTCAATCGTAATTAATATATTATATTATATATTGTAGGTTGAAAGGAAGGTAGGTGCATAAAATAATATGATTTTGATTAATATGAATATGCTGAGTGCTGACTATTCAATATAATATATTAGTGATACACGGAATATTATTGAGGAGGAGGCTTAGCCTCCTTAGCCGCCTTCGAATAGCCGCCCCTGATATATATATAGATATATATATATATATATATATATATATATATATATATATATATATATATATATATATATATATATATATATATATATATATATATATAGTTATATATATATATATATATATATATATATATATATATATATATATATAGATATATACATATATTTGCAAAGATTGAGTGTGGTCAATGGTGGTGCACGTAAACGGAAAAATGGCAGATGATTTGGACCTTGAAGAAGTCGCTGATATATTTACAAATAGAGCTACGAGTATATTTCGCAAAAATATACATTGAAAAGCGTTTGGTTTCAATAATAATATTTCAAAATTTTAATTTTGATTATACAATAAAAACCTTCGGTACTACAGTACCTTTGTCTGGGTATTAAATACTTTAACAAATCAGTCTTATTTTTTTTTTGTTGAAGTATTCTGTGTTGCAACGATACACGGAAAAATATATAATTGTTGGTTAGGTATTTATTGTCCAATCTAACATTTTTTTACTTCTCTCCTATATTTATAGAATACATCAACTTTCTCTCCTACTGCCTGTTAGTTGAGAGTAAAATCCAATGATAGTAAGGGAAACCTCAGAAACCCTTACCCACGTATTGTACGAAACAAGTTCTTAATTATTTTATTTAAATATTTGTCTTTAAAAGAGTCATTACCTAGGTAAGTACTCGTAATTTTGACTATGTTCAATATCACATCTACTCTAGCAACAATTAATGTTGATTGACTGTTGGTTGGATGTTCTGAAGATGGGGAAGGTGTGGAAAAAATTTAATCCGTACTGCAGAGAGGGGTAGTTAGTTGAGTAGATGTTATCGCAGAATTCGGGCTGTTAAGTAATACACGCATTTGATATGAATATTTGATCGATTCCAATCAGAAATCAATTGTAAATCAGATAACTACCATTCATAAATCAGGTAGGTACCTTATGAGTCGTATATTGAGTATTATACAAAGATTTAACCTCGACACAATAGTACGTTGTGTACCTATTAGTAAAAGCAATACATTCCCGAATAGGCCAAGCTACAGAGATTTTTTCATGTAAAAAGTGTTAGAAGAAAACCAGCTCCGCCCTTGTGTGTAAAATAGTTCCACATGATATAGTGATATGTTTTTCACTCGACTTTATTATTTATGTCTTTGTTATTAACAATTTTATGCAAAAAATTTTTTTTAGTTTTTTGCTTATAAAATCGAAACTATCAGAGTAATCGTAATGATGTCCATAGACTTATTGTAGAAAATGAAAAGACGAAAAAAATGAGAGGTCGGACGACTGGATCAGACCCTCAGTTTAAGGAAAAATTAGAAAAAACCGTCCAAATTGCAGTTTTTTCAAAAGTTTATAACTCAGTTATTTTTTGAGTTGTAGCGTAGATCCTCCGGCCAGTATTAGCTATTGATATGAACTTCATTTGTGCGAAGATCAGGAACTGTTCGATGCATAGTTTTTGATCTGTGGCCATTTGATTATGTTACTATGCAATTTTCCAGCAGACCTGAATGCGACAGGTATGGTCTGATTTCAATTTACTAAAAAGATTTTGAAAGTAGAATTCTCATAGTTCAAAACGTTCATCTTGGTTTTCCATAAAAACGCTGAGAAATATGTTAAAAATAAAGCTGAACATGACGAAAAACGGCCGAGCGCGTAAGGTTAGTTGAAGAGTGGGGGTAGAGCAGCAGGCAAGGAGAAGTATGACATTCGAAAGCGTCGGCATTTTGAACGTGACAGTAATTTCTAAACGTTGTCAGATAATAATTTAAACACCCGCTCTTCAACTACTCTCACGCGCTCGGCGGTTTTTTGTCATGTTCAGCTTTATTTTTAACATATTTCTCAGCGTTTTTATGAAAAACCAAGATAAACGTTTTGAACTATGAGAATTCTACTTAAATATTTTTAGTAAATTGAAATCGGACTATACCTGTCGCATTCAGGTCTGCAGGAAAATTGCATAGTAACATCATAATCAAATGGCCACAGATCAAAAACTATGCATCGGACAGTTCCTGATCTTCGCACAAATGAAATTCATATCAATAGCTAATACTGGCCGGAGGATCTCCGCTACAATTCAAAAAATAACCGAGTTATGAACTTTTGAAAAAACTGCATTTTGGACGGATTTTCCAATTTTCCCTTAGACTGAGGGTATGATTGAGTCGTCCGACCTCTCATTTTTTTCGTCTTTTCATTTTCTACAATAAGTCTATTGACACCATCACGATTACTCTGATAGTTTCAATTTTATAAGCAAAAAACTAAATTTTTGCATAAAATTGTTAATAACAAAGACATAAATAATAAAGTCGAGTGAAAAACATATCACTATATCATGTGGAACTATTTGACAAACAATGGCGGAGCTGGTTTTCTTCTAACACTTTTTGCACAAAATGCTCACTCTAAATCTCTGTAGCTTGGCCTAGAACGACAGTGGAATTGTCAACAATCATTGAAGTCTGGGAATGTGCTTTAGCTACGAGGTACATATACTATTTTTTTGAAATCTCAATGAACATTATCAAAATTAAGGATTTTTATTAATTTATAACAATTTTTGATTACCATTTTATTGATTATGAAATTTACAGGGAAGTGACAAACAGAATGACTTTACAGGTAGAGTTCAGTCTATGTTTAATAATTGTACAAACTGCAATATATATTATAGGGGACATTTTTTAATAAACTGTAGAAAATTGCAAGAAAACAGGGTTAATTAAGTATAAAATGTTTCTCCACTAAAATATGGCTAAATCATATAAGTATAATAATAATCATCGCGGTTTAATTATGCATTGACAGAAGAATTTATTATTATAACTATAATAATTATTCAATAAACTAGTTTATTAATGGCAGCGATTAATGGTTGAGATATTTTAACGCGTGAAAGGAGCGAGCGCGTTAATAGTTCGAGACCATTAATCGCTACATTAATAAACGAGTTTATTACAAGATTTTTCCGTCGACCTCATCATGAATTGAGTATAAATTCTTGATTGAAATAAATTTTTATTTTGCATGACAGATACACTTGACACAATATAAATTTCTATGTTCATTTCGATATATTTATATTTATGCTCCCGATGGAACAATTTGAGAAATTCATAGATGGAATATTAGACATGTGACATTCTGAATAGTTAACATTACTTACAATATCCGATAAGGAATATGTGGAACTGGTGGAAGCTGAAGTGTTATTTACTTTCGAACGATTATTGCATAAAATTTTTTCCGCAGTTTCTACTTTATTTGGTATAGTTAAATTTTTCGATTTGAATTATGAATTCCTTTTCTCTGTGGAATAACAATACAGATACAGAATAATTCAACTATTCCGTGCTGAATACTTCTGTGTTTGGTTGCCCATGACAATCATACATTAAAATAGGAGAAATTGTACATTAAAATGGGTCATTAATGATCAATTTCGTGTACGTTAAAGTAAGCTTTTATTTAGAGGTCGACGGAAAATAAATTTATTCGTTATGGAATTTTATTATTAATTTATTAAATATCAACAAGTACTTAACAAACATTATTCGTTAACTATTGAAAAAAATAATGCCTTATCCTTTTATAATGAACATACGACGCACTAATGATTTTCACTAAAAACGAATTTTGTATGACTTATTACAACCATTGTTTCATTATTATAATTTTGTTTTCTCCACATTTGTATAAAATATTACTGATTTACTTGAACTAATAGAATTTTTTTTATTGAAGTTATGGCGGAATAAAAAGTGTTAGTAGAAGTCACTCTTGAGATCATAAATGGTCTCCGTGGATTGAATTAGAGTGAATATTCTTCAACAAATTTCAGTTGTTCCTATTTAAGTATTTTATTATTAAATCTCATTGTGATTCTATGCTACGTCATCAAAAAATTCAAATACTAGTATTAAATAGAAAAAATTATTGGAAAATTGTTTTTTTAAATAAATCTATTGGAATCGAGCACAGTTTAACTCATTTATATAACAAATACGCATTTTGAGAATTCTCACGAGATTCGAGGAGGGGGGAGGGGGTCGAGCAAAATCTCACATCTCACCAAAGGGGGGGTGGAGGGTAGCGAAAAATCCCAAAAATTCTCTCACGTAATCAATGGATGCCCTAACTATAATAATAATCAGTGGCGTAGTAAGAAATATTTTCGGGAGGGGTCACATAGTTATGAGTAGACTCCTGAACTTTAAACGTTATCTTTCAGAATTGAGATATCTTTTAGTTATGTTTTAATATAAACCAGAAGAAACATTTCAGAGGAATTCAGTTTATTAACTCTTGTTGAATTTTCTTCATACAAAAGGCGTTTCGAGGGGTTTCTCCCCAAATCTTCTTGATGTGTGTTGCTTATTTACTGTCCAAAATGCGTATAAAAACCAATGACGTCTTGGGGCCGGCAAAAATTTTCCCGTGCCATGTTCGGCAGGTACATGGTCGTTGCTCAGCAACGTACTAAAATACTATAAAAGCGTATTTTGGGGACTGTAGGTGGTTCGAGAGTGTAGGCGATCTTGAACTAGGTATTTCAGAATAGTATATTCTGTAACAAGGTTAGAATGAAAATTCGATGCGAGTGGAAAAGTTCCGAGCGCGAGCCGAAGGCGAGCGTGAGGAACCACGAGCATCACGAATTTTCATTCTAACCGAGTAGCAGACTATACTTTCTCCACGATAAAAAGGAATCCGTTTTCTTTGTCTGTTTCCTATCCATGAACAGTTTGTAATATTTTTCATATTCATTCTTTGATTTTTTTGGTAGTAAACTGTCCAGTATATTATAAGCACTCTCTGTAATTTCAGGTGGTGTATTTTCACACTCTGATTCTGAATCACTGAATAAATTCCTGCTACTTATTATATTTTCGAATGAAAACGTGACAGCAATAATTTTGACTTACTCAAATTTGCAACTACGATGACAATCAACTGCGTCAAGGCTAATGTTATTATTGCTAGCCAGTGTGAGAATATTATTCTATTAGAAGGGAGAGAAAGCAAATACATATAAATTGCATGGGGGCAGAGGTGTTGCAGAATATTTCTTCAATCTCAAGAGAGAGAATTCCAGCATTCTGTAATCAAATTTTATATCAGAATTGGCGAATTCTGTGATGATCGTGGAGAAAAATATTTTATGCATATTACCTTATTTTTCTGTGAATGTTTAATTATATCTATACTTTCCAATTTCACTTAATTATCTCTAGTCGCCGTAGCGACATATGGTGGATGCGTTAGGCATTATTTCAGCTAAAATTCATATTAATTCATACAACCTTGCTTCTTCATTACAAAAAATACAATTTTATAAATAAAATGCCGAAGTTTAACAACAATAAAACTTGCAGAGTATTTTATAGATATAAGTATCATTGTCACTTCATCAGTAAACTTCTTTTGTATAGTCACTTGTCTATATTGTATTTAATACACCATTGATAAACACGAAACAATTAAGTACATATACTACATATTGTGTTAACATAATACCTGAAGTGTTTTTGACATTTTGAACTGTTAATGATGGTATTAATTTTGTTGCCTTACAAATTTATTTAACTATCAATTTATACTATATCTTTAGATAATAATTTGAGAGAAATAATTTGGTAGCATATAAATTTGATGGAAATAAATGTGATAAACCAGTAATTCAGTCAAATTTTTCATTTGAAAATGTAGTTGGAAAGAAAATAATCAATTAAAGTTCACTTTATTTGTACCTTTTTATTCTTATATTTAAGATTTCTCAAATCCATTCAAATCAATAAAGCATTATAAATTGTCACTTTAAATCACTTTGAAATGAATAGTTCACTCACACTTTTCACAATTTTAAGCCAGCCAAAATGTTATTTCATATCAACATTAAATCTGTTGTATTTCTTTAGTCAATAAATATTATCATCCATACGTCCTTTACATATAAATGAAATCATCGCAATAGACAAAGTGTTTACCAGTAGTGCCTTAAATTTGGATTGAGTGAGCTAGCTTCATTTCAAATCCAAAATAGCTACCTAAATCCACTTCTAAACATATGGAAAAAGGGCCTTTCCATAATTAATATCCCAAATACTGGATTATTTATCAAATTTAATAAAACTGAATCTTTACTATAACAAGTTTTGAAGAGCGCAGAATACAATAAATATTATAAGCAGAACAAATGAAATCGACGATTCAGTTTTTTTTGTAGGCTAACTGAGATCAAATATTTCATTTTGAGTGACTTTTCATTTGTAATTTTCAGTTCTTACTGATGATGAGATTTTAGTGATGAACCAGCGAACTTATCAAGTAGAAATAGTAATGAAGATAAAGTGTGAGAATATAAACTTTGTTTTATTTATTTTGAAGTAGAATATCTATAGAACAAAGTCAATGTCATTTTATAAATTGAATACCAACTTTATAGAACTTATTAATATTTGACTTTCCAAATAGCTCCTTTATATAATTTAAAACAAGTCAATATATTCACATAACTTTCATTAGAATACAGGATTCAGTAATGTGAAAAGTAAGTTAAGTTAAAATTCTAGAATCAGATATGTCATGTGAATAACATTGGGAAAATAAATTTATTTATTACTCTTTTCAGGGGACAGAATGAAAACTTTTCGAAAACTATTGAAAGGTTGATATTAAAATGATTTATATTACTACAAGAATTTCATGCCATGGTATGAATAGTGAAAAGAAAGCATGATGAACAAAACTAAATTTGAATTTACTACGTTTATTATCACAAAATATTTTGAAAAATATAACACTGCGATTGCAATTTCGGTCACTAGACCATCATCAGGCAGATTGAGTTAAGAACTTAAGTTCTAAACTCAATCTGCCCGATGATGGTCTAGTGACCGAAATTGCAATCGCAGTGTTATATTTTTCAAAATATTTTGTGATAATAAACGTAGTAAATTCAAATTTAGTTTTGTTCATCATGTTAAATTATCACGTAGTAACGGCGGATTCCATCAACTATTGAAAAGAAAGCACTTTAAAAAAAAACTATCTATGAATAATTTACTAAGATTTTAGTGTGTTCCTTGTTTGTATCTATTGTAAATTCTGTCAGTATAATGTAACTATTTACACTAAAATAGATTTTATATTTATTGACTCAATGTGAAAAACTAAATTCATACTCTATATTTCTAAATGTTTATATTTTACTACTACACTCGCAATGCATATTCAAGTTCTTCTCAATTAAGAGGAATGAGGGGAATTTTGGAAAAAAACATGTATGCTCTTATATTGCACCAATAAATTATAAAGTGTACATTCTCTGAATATTTTTTGTGGCAGCAACTTGACAAAGTTTGCTCTTATTAATTAAATATAAAAACAATAGTTATGTCCACTAAAAATCAAATGCTAGCTTTCTAGGTGTCATAAATTTTTGTAGCATCTCATCTGTGACTTTCGCTCTAGCCTCTTGATGATGTGTTACAACAGGAGTTATAGTCTCAATAAGTATTTTCTTCAATTCACCAGTGAGTAAGGCCCCACTTGTATAATCCCTCCTAATTTGTTCTAATTTTTCATCATCTTCTAAGAAAAATTTAAGATATTGGAAAGAAATATCTATATCACAATTTCCACCTTTTTCTCTATGTTCTTCGATTGTTGTCTGCCCACCAGAAAAGGCATGCTTATTTATCTTATTCTTCAATTGCTTTGGAGTGTCTGTGAGGAAAATAGTAGAATTTTCTTCAGAAGAAGACATTTTAGTTTGAGCTCCCTGCAATGCTGGAAGAAACACTGAATGCAACAAGGCTGGTTTTTGAAAACCTAATCTTGGAGTTACATCTCTTGTCATTCTGAAATAAGGGTCTTGATCAATAGCACATGGAATAAGACAAGGAAATTTCTTCTGACCAAATATTTCTGGAAATGACGTTGATAAAGCTGGAGTTGCTTGTATTGCTGGAAATGCAATTTTTCCAATAACTGTACTGTCATCAAAACCAAATATCCCTTTCACCTGATTGAATGTAACACATCTTTGAATTCTAATTACATTCTGATAAAACTGTGGACATTGGCTGTAATGAAATTCATATAATATATTGTTGTGTTTATTGGTTTTTCCATTATTTTCAATATTATGAAATAAATTATTATTATATATACATATATTATATTTATATATATATATATATATATATATATTAATATATATATATATATATATATAATCTCTTGATAATTATTAGCAATAACAGGCTTGTTGAATCTCAAAAAACTTGATTTTATTAAAAAGTTGACGTTCTGCCAGGACATTCGTGGCTTTATCAAAACTTTTTTTTTATCAAGTTTTTTGAGATTCAACAAGCCTGTTATTGCTAATGATTATCTAGAGATTAGAAATAGTTCACAGGCAACAACAATTCGAATAAATAGATATATATATATATATATATATATATATATATATATATATATATATATATATATATATATATATATATATATATATAGATATATATATATATATATATATATATATATATATATATATATATATTGGTTTGCATTTTTTTTATAGTAATAACAGGGCATTTCCGTTTGAAAACCTTCTTTAACAAACGGTTATTGTTTCATCACGAAATTCGAGACTTTCTCAAAACTTTTGAAAGATTGGAATTAATTTGGTGTTTTTTTTTGCGGCGCCTTCAGTTACTATTCTGGTATTCAGTCCAATATCAGCAGTCAAGTCTACTAATATCATTTGGTAAGGGAAACCACAGAAACCCTTACCCACTTAATGTTTAGAACAGGTTCTTATTTTATTTCAGTATTTGTCTTTAAAAAAACATTACACATAATATCGACTATGTATAAAAACAATCACTTAGTAGATTTAGATTCCACAAGAATTTTACATACAGGTACAAAGGGTAAAAGATTAGACCTTCTAGAAGTCTCAGAAACTAATGGCCGAAAACACTAAGTTATAATGACCAATTGATTTTCGGCCTATCTACAATGATGCAGTCTAAAATAAATACCACTTTACTTGAAAATTGTAATCCATCTTAGAAATACTTTTGATAATGGGCTCAAAACCCGAAACATTGTTAAGTAAATTTTAAAATTTCAATATATTATGAAACTTTCACCATGTGTGTTTTTTTCAATATTCATTGTATATTAATAATCTTTGAATATTAAATTATAAATATGTAGATATACAATCAAAATAAATTTAAAATTTGCAGAATATTTGTTGTAAAAATTTATAGAAATGTCACAGTACAATAATTAGAAAATATGATTTCTAAGCTGATTATCTGCAGTAAAGCATTTTTGTTTTTCAGTTATTCATTTCTGAAATAAAATTTAAATCTGATTTTCAATGAACTTACCCCATATAATTGAGATCAGAGAAAATGAATGTCTTATTTATGTCAAAACCAATTGCAATAATATCCTTTGCATTTTCATATGCCATTTTCTGGGCATCCTCCATTTGTATATCTCTCCAAAAACACTTCTCATCATCTGTTAATTGTATGACTAAAGGAACATCAAATATATCTTGCAACCATTTACAGAACATAAATGGAACAAGATGCCCTATGTGCATAGAACTAGAAGATGGGCCTCGACCAGTATATAAGTAAAACGGTTTGCCAGCTTCATATTGATTGAGAATATTATGAAGATCGCGATGTGAAAAAACAATATTTCTTCGCAGAAAATGATGTACTTTCTGTTTAATAACTTTTTCGAAGCGCTGTATTAACTCACTATCTATCTTAGAGCTGCCAAACTTTTCTGTAACACGAAAATAATTGCTTTGTGTCAAAGAATATGGGTGGAGATATAAATATAAACCATACTTATTAACTTATCATAATCTATTCCTTTTTCCGATTTGCTAACCACATTCCATGGATCCACAATATCTTCATTATCTTCATTATGATTTTGGATACTCAAATTATTAATTTCCTCCACAACTTCACCGGACATATTTGGCTAATACAGAGATAAATGCGTTACACGTGCTGGTTTCAAATTCTTTATCACAAAATGCCAAATACTGAAAAACAACTACAAACATATGATATATATTGTATATTATTTGTAGCCTTGTAAATTTGTCACTTTAAAGAGAAAGTAAGGTTAACTGTCAGCCAGCACATTTCAAAATCCAAAGTTTTCTAGGGAAATTTTTATTTTAATGTAACCACAGGACAGTTTTCTGAAACCACAGATTTCTTGAGATTGAGTTCACTGATTATAGTAGAGGTAGGTGACAATCTGGTAATACAGAGCACAAAATATTTTAGATGAAATACAGTTGGTTTTCTCTCCGTCAATATTTTTCCGGGAGATATAAAATTCTACAAATGGATAGAAGCAATAAAATAAGTATTGATATGGAATCTTAAGATTTTAGATATATTCGTTATTCAATTAATTACATGTATAAATGTAAAATTTGTAATGTGAGATTTTTAGTTATGCGTATGACACATTTTAGTGTATGTCAGTTTATTTCGCATTAATCTTTCATTGAGAAGTGTCCTACGGCTATGCGCGCATTTGCGATTGGAAAGTCGTAATCGCGAGAAAATAAAACTTGGGCTCACTGCGTCTAACTGGTTACAGTTATTATTGATTCCGGCGAAACAGCTTTTGTGATATGTGATAGCTTTACTATCACGAGCTAAGAAACGGCACAATAAAATTGTTAGCCAAAATCTGCTTGAATGAAAATTTAATAAAATTCATGATTACCTATTTAAGAAATTATCCTAGAAAATTTTTTCCATAAAGCTAGTTTTGAGAAATTACTTTATTTTATCGGACCAAAAATAACATATCAAGAAACTAGATGATCTATACCACCAGAGGAGCGCTTGCCAGTAAAACTAATGTAAGTAAAAATTATTTTCAACAACGTTTCTATTTTATTTATTACAACTGTATTGAGTTATTATTTTTTTTGACCAATCATAAATATTATGGTCTTTCGTAAAGGCAGTTTCTGTAGATGAAAATATTCTTTAGGAAAACTGAGAATATTGGACAAAACCAGTTTGTGGAAATGAGTTTCTTTAATCTGTATCTCAATATCTGAGAATGGATCTTGTTGATGAAATTTGTAAAGACTGACTATGGTTTGTGTACGCAAAATATGTTGGCTAAACCGTTTTTCTAAATGAACCTTCGTCTATTGAAAAACTATTGGCCCTATGTAATCATTGACATTTCTCAGTACATTTAGGATTTTAACTTTTATATAATGTTTATGTTCATCATTCAGTCTTGCTAATAGCTAATTTTTTTGTTCGTCAATTCGTAGTACTGGATCAGAATTTTTCAACTATAAAAAAATTTTCACCAATACTTTTTGGCATAGTTGAACTGATTACTGTTTTACAGCGAAAGACTTATTTTCGTAAGGTGCAAGTTGTGATTCTTATGTTTTGAAAACATGAAATTTTGGCAAAGATTGCAGGCTAATCAATTAAACAAACCGAATTCACAAAGTTACTTTAGGATGACACCGAGAAGCGAATGCCTTTTGTGATGGTAGCAGATTAAGCGTTTGCATTATCATACCAAATATTGCGACCTTACCCAAGACGAAACTGAACATTGAATAAAGAATATACATCTACAGATTGATTCGTTCTCGTCGAATGCACATACGAGATTTTGGCAAATAAATGACGAATTTTTAACCGGCTGATAGAGGGTCTAATATTTGCTGAATGTATTACAAAAGCATTCTACATTTTCCACAACTTTCGTAGGCACTTCTGCTTACATTGCTTGATATATAACGAGCATCTAGATATCTTGGAAATAATAAATCTTTCTAATTTTTACAAACAAGAAAGTGGCAGAGTCTCTATGGGCTTTGCTTGGTGAACTTCTTCTTCAATACAGGATAAAAATAGCATATATCTTGTAATGACTGGTCCTGGGCACTAAATAATACACGGGTTCATTCTATACTTTGTCTTTATTTGTATAGACTCTAGACTTTATCGTTAACCTCTCGGCCAGCGTGACGAGTCTCCAAGTCTATCTCAGTCTCACTATCTCTCAGAGATTCCCTCTGGTTCTTATATATTCATGTTTATACAATATACTGCTGACGGGCGACCTTGCCCATACGTGCAGTTTACAATAATATAAAGGTGTAACTAAACATTCTTCGGTTACTATGGAGTAACCAATCGTGACACTGACCTACTTACCTACATGCACCACACTTCTGGGGCTAATTGAAAGAATTTCATTGAGGTTACTCGAGAAAATTCTGTTTCATCTAAATTTATAATAAAACATTTTTTTTTTCTTTTCAATTTTTCAGTAATGGTTTAATTACCATATCCATTCCTGGAGGTGTGCTGGAAGTAGTTATAATTACAATAACAATTTTAAGGCAATTCATTTTACGTACACTCTCTATACGCGCTGTCTAACGTCCCTATACTCTCGTGATGATACGCCATATTTTTGATATATTAATAATTATTTCATTTCAGCCATAGTACTCTATATAAATTACCTTTTACTTCAATTTGTGGACTCTTTCATTTGTCTCATTTATCAATTAATATAAACCCATCTATATATAACCACAATACTAACCATAAATCAATATATAAATATATATATCCACAATAATAATAACTAAGGTCCCTAAAACTGATTATATTCCCATGCCTTTCTAATCGTTGAGAGCTTTTAATTCCATTCTTCTCTACAGATAGCTTCTAAAATTCTCAACATTTCGTCTCGCGCCAATGCCGATCGAATATTTAGATTACTGTAGAGTGTTGCAACATTAGTACATACCGTGTATGATTTATTCTTGGCAGCTTCCAAAATTCTAAATAACATAGCTAATGGATAGCTGTAGATCGTCGCAACACTATTCCTCCACATTTTTCTTCATTTCTCATTACCATATCCATCTTAACTAAGAAGTGGTCGCTATCTATATATAGCATAAAAAAAATATGTGTTTCATCTCTTTTTGTTAACGATTCCATCTCGTAACAATTCATTATTATATTTTCACCATAATTCATTAGCAGGGGGCATAGTTCATCCCCTGAGCGTCATATACGCATTCTCATTAGTATACTTTTATTGCTCTCTCATTTTAACCATTAAATAATTGTACATTATCTATACCATACTATTTTGGAAACTATAATCAGTCTTAGCAGTACCTATATTTGATAATGGGCTCGAAGTTTAAACTTTATTAAAAAAACAATTTTTAAATTTTCATATTTTTGTCCCTTCTGACAACTTCAAATATTCAAGCTTCATCGAGTATAATAAGTTAATTTTCTTATTTGCGTATCATCAGGTGAGCAACAGTTTACAATTTCTTAAAAAGATTTCTCTGACTTTTATAATTAACACTTGTGATGCATAATATCAGCAATTTCATTTAAGAGAAAAAATTGATTACAAGATTTAAATGATTCAATTAATCAAAAAATTAACAATTTCCGAAGTAGGTCAATGTCTCAGTAAGATTCAATTAAAAATAATACATAAATGCAAAATATTCATAATCATCAAAAAAAATTTCTAGCTTCGAAATATTTGACATATATATTACATTCTTCATAAATCTTATTCGACCGCAAGACTCCAAATCCATTCAATAAATCAACAATTTATTCATATAAACAATAGTAACTCGATAGTGAGTCAATGCCGGTCAATGTCATCCAATTACCCATGTTATCATAATATCAATGTTATAATAATAATAATGTCAATGTCATACAATCCATATTCATTTTTAATGCAACAGAACGAGTGATTACTTATTTCTCTAATTGCACACTATATTTAAAAATTTCCATAATCTTGAATAAGAATAGTTCCAAGAAAAAATAATAGTAATAATTATCTACAGCAAAAAATTCCCATTTAAACTTAAATTATGAATATTGCATAGAAACAAAGAACAACCAAAAAATTAAAAATATCGCCATTATATAGCGCACAAAAATAAAAATAGTAATCCACGAAATTAAATATCAATATGCAAAAACACTACCCCACTCGAACTTGAATTACGGATAATGCATGAAAGAGGGAAAATCATAATGAAATAATAATAATAAAATTAATCATGATAAAAATAAAAAATAAAAAAAATATACAAGGTTATAATTCTTCAAACTTAAAATTAATGAAGAAAAAATGCATGAAAGCAATAAAACTTAAACAAAAATAACGAAGTCTCCTTTCTCGTCATATTTACAAAAAATGTCAATTCCACTCTATGTCTACACACATAATGGCCGATACGTCCCTAACTCGTCTGCAATACTGTTCCACATACGCAACACATAGGTAGTCATTTATATTAGGGTAGATCCTACCTTACACATCGGAGATTCTCTTAACTCGGCTTGCTGGGTTGTCCTCGTCTGTTCCGTGTAGCAACCATTGGTAGTTGTCCTCGTCTGTTCCGTGTAGCAACCATTGGTAACACATTGGTTAGATGCCAGCATCTTTATGGGCGATGGTCACCTTTTCTTCTCACCATTCTATTACTTTACTTTCACTCTTTTTTTTCCACAATACTACAACTGGCAGGATCGCCATGTAATGACTGGTCCTGGGTACTAAATAATACACAGGTTCATTCTATACTTTGTCTTTATTCGTATAGACTCTAGACTTTATCGTTAACCTCTCGGCCAGCGTGATGGGTCTCCAAGTCTATCTCAGTCGTACTCTCTCTCAGAGATTCCCTCTGGTTCTTATATATTCATGTTTATACAATATACTGCTGACGGGCGACCTTGCCCATACGTGCAGTTTACAATAATATAAAGGTGTAACTAAACATTCTTCGGTTACTATGGAGTAACCAATCGTGACACTGACCTACTTACCTACATGCACCACAATCTTATATACGAAGAAAATATTATCTATCCCAAATCATTGTAACTGATCTATCGAAAAGTCAACTACGTTTTCATCAATATACGTTTCCAGTGGCGGCTCGTGAATTTGGCTTCAGGGGGGACGCAAAAATAATATTCGGAAATACATATTTGTGTTTCAATTCAAATATTCAAATATCGATACTTCCAACATCCAGATAGATCTGTTTTTGGTTTTAGGCTGAATCTTTAGCCATTAGAATGTCTTTAAAGGATTTATCAATTTATCGAAATCAATAATTTTTTTAATGTACCTTTCTACTCACCTACTTATCTTTTGAAGCTGAAATACATTCTTCTTTCTTTGTCCGCCATGAACTTCTCTATCGCCTTTTCATTAAAATCAGGAATTGTTTGAATCATCGCACTTTTAATTGATAACATGCCCAGCGCACTAAGACGATCGTCACACATAGTATTTCTTAGAAAAATTTAATAAGTTTCAACTTCGAAAAACATCTCTTTCGTTCTGCTGTTGGTATAGTCACTAATATTCGCAAAGTTTGAGTAATTTCTTTGAAAGCAGTATCGAAACCTAACGACAGGATAAAATGTAATGTTTTTGAACAATCGGAAATGTCTGAATTGTGTATTACTTCTGATCGAGAATAAAATATGTTTAATGCCGTTATTAAAATTTCTTTATCGATAAATGATGGAAATGCTTTGAAAAGTTGTTCCATATCATTTAATGATAGTGATTTTCGATGTCCTGTATATTTTTCTCTTAAAAATAGGGTTGCCCCAGAAAGATGATTTTTCATTTCAAAAAGTACTCCTATTTGGAATGCTAAAAACAACTTTTTTCAACTCACACACCCTCATTGCAATCAGTATACTTGAGAACACTTTATACGTTGTGTTATGATTACTCCCCGATAACTTTTTACTTAATTTGGTCCCTTTTTGTGGATGGGTAAAAATACTACTTCGTGCCACTCCTCCAATAGGATTGCGCTTTGCCATATGTTTTCTAAAAGATCATGCATTGTTTATTCACCTTACTTTTAACTTTACTTACTAGTCCTTATTTAGCAAGGTCCTTATTATCCTTGGGTTGCTCCTTTTTCCTCCTTTGACGCATGTGTTTATGTATGCCAGTTATTGATTTTGAGAATTGCATAATTTATGATGAAAGAATTTAAAGTGTTTAACTTGCCTCAGAGACTCGCATTCACTGAAATCCTGTTATGAATTCGTGTTTGCAATTCTTGTTTTTTTCATTGAATATGGTGTTTTCGTTCGACTATCTCATTTTGTGGATGTCTGTGATGTGAATTGTTTGCTTATTCTGTTGTTGTATTCTTGTTTTGGTATATTCTAAATCAAATTTTCAGATTCATCATCGCTGTCCAAGGTCTTTGTCGTCTTCTATTCCCCAGTTTGTTTTGAGACGCGTCTTGATTAGCTATAATTGGTTTTTACAGGGTAGGGTTGTTTTGTTGTTCATATACTGCGTCTTTATCCGGGTTTAGGATCGGCAGCCTTGACATTCTCTATCAATAATTTGGTTATGTATTAGAAAAATGAATTAGTTAATTGTTTTTGAAAACAAATACGCTTAAATGAATGCATATAAAAGTTCAAATCGGATGAAATCTTACTTACATTGACAGAATTTTTACGTGATGTGATATTTTCAACAAGAGAGTAATTCTTCACCAAACTCAAACGGTAGCCATGAAAATTCACTAAATCATTTTTTCGGAATTCTAACGATAGGAAAATAATGAAATAGTGAACTATAATTTCGATAGAAGTTGTCGAAAAAAAATACCATTTTTAAACATAGCCATTTAAACTACTAGGAAATGGTCACAGATTTATCATATTATGCGCATGTACGGAAACAGCTGATAAAGTGGCCCAGCTGTCTGTCAAATTAAAGCACATCGTGTGCGCTCATATCAAAACAAAGGTATATGTAAATATTATCAATTTCGTCCCAAATAAACAAAACGCAAAATGAGCTGGCATAAGTTAATGCCTGATTTTGTGAAAAAAAAGATTTGTGCCTATCTTATTCAGCGTTTCTTCGGAAAGTACTTTGAGGAGAAATTAACGATTAATCAGCTCACTCTAAATTTAATGAGTGGAAGTGCATCTCTCAACAAAATCAGTCTCGATGTTCAGGCAAGTAGATGAACTTACAGTAGAGTGTCCAGTTTGTTATATTCATCAATTATAGTTAAAATGTCAATAAAGTTATTGAAAATTTTTCATTACATGACAATGAGCAAAATAATATTTTTCAGCATGAGCATATTATAATACAATAAACCATAATTTCCATAACTAAAGTTTACATTCAGTTTCTGGTCATTTGTTTTTTACACTGTTAATGAAACCACTCATATCCTACTAACATTTGATACCATAGGAAGCAGTGACCACAAATAATGTTTTGCTGTATTGTTAATTATGAATTAATCACAATAATATTTAGGTGATTTATTGAATGTTGTGAATTTAATTTTCTGTTTATATTTTAAAGGCTCTCAATGAGTTGAGTGAAAATCACAATTGGCCCGTAGAATTTGTGGATGGTTACATTGAGGAATTGCAAATAAAAATACCATGGAGAAGAATGCTGATGGATTCAAGCGTTGTAGAAATCAATGGTCTAAAGATCACTGTTCAACCAAAACAACGAAATGAAGACGGTAGGAAATATTTCAAAAGAATGATATTTGGGAAACTTTCATTAGAGTACAATTTATGTTCGAATTATATATATTATAGATTACCTTCATAGGCACCTATCAAATTTGCCTATGAGATTCTTCAAATTGCAAGTAAAATGTCTTGATAAAAATTCAAAAATATTCCGTTATCATATTGTATTCAAATTTTTCTTTGATGAATAAATTATAAATCATTAAAATATTTATAAGCAACTGTTCTAAACGTTATATCCTCAGATGGGTATTACTCAAATTGTCTAAGGAATTATCTAGATATTCATGAGTAACATTTAATATTTAGTTGATTTATCAAGTGTTTTAATTCTTATTATTCTTGAATAAAAATTCATATAAAACATTTTGTTGAACCAAAAAAATGGCTATGAAATATTTCAAAATTTCCTTATTGGGATCATTGAACTATTGTATAGTTTCAAAAATACCTAATGTAATTTTAAATAAAAAAAACCCATGACATCTAATTCACAAATCTAATCAATTTTTAGAAGTTTATTTTGAGGGAGTACTACTAACAGAACACCAATTCATATCACACGCGCCGATCACGTAGTCATTATTGTTTATTTAATAATAATAATAATAATAATAAATTTCCAAATAGATAATCTATGACTCCGCGTCAATTTACATTAATCAATACAATAAACAAAAATATTCCATGAACTCGTTAACATTGTAAGGTTCGTTATTAACTAGCAGTTTAAATATTCTCGACTTATATTTATTCATTATTCCATTGTCCTGATATTTGGAGGCAAAGCATTGTAGTATCTTGTACAGGTGTATTGAGGTCCTTTCTCTGTATGTGTGAGTCGATGTTTTGGATACTTCAAAAGCGTTGTTCTCTTGTTGTATACACTGGCAGTCTTCTGTTCAAACAGTTGCTGGTTTTTTAAAACAAAAAGAAGACTTTCCTGGAATAGACTTTCATCAGAATAGGCATGTTGACTAGATTCGTAAATAGCAGAAATCTACATTCCTTTTGGCAATTTTATTCTATGTATTAACTTTGTCGACCACATTATCAATTGTTTAAATTATAGTTTCTACAGGCTCTGGATGTTATATAATAGTAATACTGTAGGTAAGTTGTTATTCCGATAGCTTATCATAAGGAATATATGAAACCTAAACAACTTCAACATATCATAGATTGTTCTTAGCGGATTTTGCCTCCCAAATGATTTTCCATTTGCATATTATTCCTTTTTAGCTGAAAAATACAAGAGACCTTTGCAGCTCATACATTATTGTCGTTAAAAATAAAATGAAATCACAAATACAATTTGTGCCATTAATGAAACTTTTGTGGGTTATATTCAGTTCAACACGATTTATTGAGTGAAGTGGTATCAATGGCTTGCTAACTAGGAATAGTAACATCTAGTATACCATGATGAATGCACCTGCCATTTTGAGTAGTATATTGTCTAAATTTATCATATGAACATGTTCCTTAAATCAGTTTGTTAATTTTATCAGATTACAGAAGAAATTTTTTTTATTTTGCTGGAGGACACTCTAAAGCGAATTCAATGTTTATTATCAGACTTAAATACATGAGTCCATGAGAGTTACAAATATGGATTTGACGCAGAAGCTACACAAACAATTCAATACTCAAAATCTCCTGAATTTAGTGAGAGTATTGATGGGGAAAGCTAAGGAACTCTAAGATACATTCCGCCTAAGGGTGGAAAAGTAGTAGAAGCCACTCAAATTATACATAAGGCACGGAAAAATTGGAGCTTCTTAATATTTTCTAAAATAATTTGCTTGAAAACTAACTACATATATAATAATAATAATAATAATATTTATTCACACACCAGTATGGTACAAATACAAGTAAATAAAAAACAAAGATCAGTTGTGAATAAATAAAAACTCGATAAGTGTAAACACTTGTTTTGAGAAGTAATAGAAACAAACAATGAAAAAACAAAGAGATCACCAAAAACACACAAGCATGAAAATTCCACTGAATGATTCAACTATAAATTCGATTATAAAATGTAGAACATAGAATCATACATCTGAATATACGCGCATACACACATAATATACACATAAATTATATAAAAATTAGAAACTTATATTACACCATAGAAAAGGATAAAAAGTATCAGTCATCAAAGTATACAAAATATCAAGATAACAGAATTAACAAAAACAAGTAAAGATGAGAAAAAAACATCTAAAAAACAACAAGCGAACATTGAGAATACTTTTCTTTGTATAATGTTGAGTTAATATAAATCTAATCAAATATTCGCTGAAGTTCAATTCTCTTACTTCGAAGTATGTGCCTCCTCAGTTCTAGTTTAAAGCGATTAATATTTTCTATCGATTTTAATCTTTGAGGTATACTATTATAAAGTTTTGGAGCAAAGTACGAGTATGATCTTTGAGACGCGACCCTAATCATCAGGGGTGTAACATAGTTGTTTCTTTGGCGAGTGTTGTATTGATGGGAGGGAAGCAATGCTGTATGCTTATTCGCATGATATCTGATACCAGAGCAGAGAAAATACAACTGTCTTATGTCCAGAATTTGAGTCTCAGTGTAGAGAAGATCAGAAAAATACCTATTATTTTTTGAAAATATCAATTTAAGGAAACGTCTCTGCATGACTTCGATAGGGCGGATGTGAGTATTTGAAGTTCCCCCCCATACCGCTATTCCATAACGAATGTGACTCTCAACTAAGGAGTAATATAAAGTTTTCAGGTGCTTCAGTGGCAGGATTTCTGTGAGCTTCCTAAATCTGTAAAATATCGTTCTTAATTTGTTGACAGTATACCTTATATGTAAATCCCATTTCACATGCATATCAACTATTATACCCAAATATTTCACTTTTTTTTCGGGAAGAATGTGGAAGGGCGTTTCAGTCCTGACCACCAAGTGATCGAATGGAGGTGTTCCAGCCAAATTACAGCAAAATGGCAGATAGTGTGTTTTATCTATATTAACGGTCAATAGTTTCTTATCCAACCAACTTTTTATCTCAGAAAACTCCACCTCAACCATCTCCCTCAATGAGTTCCAGTCATCTGCTTTATAGAATATGGCCGTATCATCCGCAAAACCAACAATATCTCCTCTGTCACTCAACGAGAAAAGCCCGTTTATATACACATTGAATAGTGTAGGTCCAAGCACGGAACCCTGAGGCACTCCACATTCAATTACCCTCTCACTGCTCAGTACATTATCTATTCTCACCACCTGGCATCTTCCCGTTAAATAACTTTCGAACAGTTTCAACATGTTACCTCGCATTCCAATATCCTCCAGGGATTGAAGAAGAAGGCGATGACTGACAGTGTCGAAGGCTTTGGACAGGTCTATAAATACACACAAGGATGGTCTTCCCTCATTCAAAGCCTGGGCAATTTTCGTACTCAGTGACAGAATTGCATCCTGAGTCGAAATATTTTCTCTGAATCCGAACTGACAATCTGAAATTATTTTGTACTTTTTAAGAAAATTAACGACCCTTTTTTTGATTATCTTTTCGAATATTTTTGACAGATATATCAAATAGATGGACGTACAATATTTGGCTTCATCAAAGTCTCCTCAAATTTCTCTTTACAAAAGGTAGTGCACAAAAGATGGTACATTTTTGTTTTTTAATTTTTGGCCCAAGGGATTTTTAAACTGATTTTTGTATGTGGAGTTGACAGTTTTCTCGGTGAACCCATTTCAGTGATGAAACACTCTGTTACTCTTATTTTTAAACAGCAGCTTATTGCATTTTTCCTTGTGATGTTTACAATTATGCCCTTATAATTTGATGTGATTAAGGTGAAAATTTGCTTCGAAATTCCATGCATAATGGTTATTCAGTATGTTGAATGTTTCCATAAAATGGCCGCTTGTTTTTTCTTTTAAGGTTTCAAGCTTTAACTGAGCTATTCGTTCTACATAGGGTAATATTTTTAAAAAGAGTTTATCCCGTTTTCTTATTGTTGGTCTTTGATAGTTGTTGAATATGTCTGGAACAGGCTATTTTTCCTAAGGAACTGAAAAGAAGACAGATTCAATATATAAAGAAAGTGATGTTAAGCAATGTATCAATTTAGAACTATTTGCAGTGTTTCTGGCATCGTCAATCATTTTTGAAGAACTAATAAACATTTGCAATTTTAGAGGAGAACAGTATACTGAATATTGATCAATAACTGCTAACATCGTTTTATAGAAACAAAAATACATATTATGGCGTTCTGAAGATGAATTTATAAATATTATATCTAATCATATTTTATTTCACTAATTACTAATTAAAGAGGAGCAAATAATTATATCTAAGATACCAGATGTATATAATTGAATATCTCCAAATCCTTGTAAAAAATTTTTTTTAAACATATATGTTAATGTTTCATGCATTTTAGACAAAAATACATCTGTTATGGCGGTCCAAAGACAAATTTATAAATATCAAACTCTCATTAATTACTTACTTTTAAAATAGAAGCAAATCCTTATATCCAAGGTACCACAAGTATGATATTCTTGACAGTGGCGTAGATAGGGGGGATCAAGGGGATCAATCCTCCCCCATGAATACGAAAATTATAATAGAATGGAATGAAAGTCTTCGTATCTACGTATTTAAGTATACATAAAATTTATTAAGCACTAGCACCTCTTTTGCCATTATGCATTTGCATTTATATAAAAATTATCTAGATATGTTTTTGTGACGACTGTGCAATAGAGTATTCTATAATTTCCGCACTTCGAGCTGGCCGACCAATGAGGAGCCACGAAAAGGACTCTCGCTATAATTATGCACACATCGAGCGCATGTAAAGAAAATACGTACTCATAATTTTCACATTATAATAAATCAAGAAATTGAATCGTTTTTCTAATTTCGGGTGAAGTAAGTAGTAGTTTTGAGCATATTTTATTCAACGTTTTATTAGTACGTTTAATCAGTCACTATGGGCAAAAAAGGTGTTTGAGAAAGTTCAAAAGACTCTAATGGAAAATTTTTATTTCGAAAGGAAGAAGTCAACCAAAATCTCCTCTGACTTCTTCTCTTTCTGAATTTTATACTATACATACTATTAAACAAAACTACTTGGACTTTTGTTGGATAGTGTAGTATTATATCTAAAGCACGAGCAGTTTTGTTTAATGAAGTAGTATAAAATTTAAAAAGAGAAGAGGTGCGAGGAGGTATTGGTTGACTTCTTCCTTCGTAAATAAAATTTTCATTTCAGCCATTTGAGCTCTTTTAAATACGTTTTTTGGTCCTAGTGATCAATCAAATTCATTAGTAGCGTGACTTCTGCTCATAGAAGATTTTCAATCAATATTTGATATTTTGAATATTTTTTAATCTAGAGTAGGTATCAAAATATGAGCTTCTTGAAAATTAGGACTAGATCTTGGCTTTGATTGTCAATTTAATTTCTCCTTAACATTTTGAAGTTAATAAAAATTGTCGAGCCAGTGAATATTTCGTGTGATGGTGTTTAATCCATTTCTGGACTTGGAGAAAGATTTACTAATCATGAAAATATATTAAGCAGGATTTTCGGTGCTTTCCAAGCATGATTTATACTAAATTAGCAAAACAGCTGATAAATTCTTTAAAACTGACGAGTTTTATCAAAAATTTCTTATCTGCTGTTCTCGGAATTTTTTTTCCGAATATCAATATGTTGGTCAGAATATTTGCTACGTTGCCAGTATCGATGTTTGAAGCGAATAAAAACTATTCAAAGGCGCACGATAAAAGAAAGTGAGTTTGTAATGACCCTTTTAACTATATTAAATTCATTGCAAATTGAACACTCATATTTGTCTCATTTTTTGTTATTGAATGGTTTGGCTGCTCTGGCATTTCATCGTGACATTGGAATCACAACTGATGAATTGAATTGTCGAAAAAAATCCAAAAACTGTATTTCTGCTCTAATTTTCCGAAGAATAATTTCTATTATGTATATATCCAATTTAATATAGTTAAATTTTTTTTTCAATTTAAATAAATTTTTGTCTGCTTATTTTGTACTACATGAAAGTTTATTTTTTTCAACAAAAATTGAACTATAGAAGAAAAACTTATGGGATTTTACATCAAGTCATATCCCCCCCCCCCATCGCAAAAAGCTATCTACGCCACTGATTCTTGAATATCTTCAAATCTATATCCAAAATTTTCAACATATATGTCAATGTTTCATTTATTTGCAACAAAAATACATCTGTTATGACATTCCAAAGACAAATTTATAAATATCATACTGCTAATCATATATCTCATTAATTACTTACTTTTAAAAGAGAAGCTGATAATTATATCCAAGGTACCTGAAGTATTTAATTGAATATCTCCAAATTTATGTCCGAAATTTTTAACATATGTGCTGATATTTCATTTATGTAAAATACATTTGTTATGGCGTTCCAAAGAAAAATTTATAAATGTTATACCACTTATCACATCACATTTCATTAATTATTTAATTCTGAAAGAAAAACAAACCATTATATCCAAGATGCCAGAAGTATATATTCAAATATCTCCAAATCTTAGTCAAAAATTTTTAACATATTAATTTTGTTATAATCTAGCTGCTTCGATGTTTGAATCTATGTGGAGCTCTATGACAAGTTCACTTAAACTAGCAGAAGATTATGTAAAACAAGAAGCTAATGATGCTATCGATGAAACGCAATATGCAGGTGTGGAGATATTTGCATCAACAATAGATTTTGGTAAGTTAAAATTTCATTTTCAAATCCATTGACACCACTAGAAATTTATCAATAATAAAAAAACTTCACTTCGAAGAATTGAAACCATTTTTGACGATCGTCAGAAATGAATTCAATCAAAACGGAAAATATAAATACTCAGATAATATTCAGTGGTAGATTATTATTCAGTAATAATTATTAGTAATACTTTTTTGTATATAGTCATGTTATTTATCAACCACACTATTTTAAATCATATATTACTGTAACTGTATTGAATTATTTTTTTGGTTCCGAAAATTTCGGAAGTGAAGTCAGTCTATATTTTCATTATGTGATTTTTTTTAATCTTCGTAATTTCGGCACATAATAATTCTATTAATTCTGAACGAGATGAAATGTCATAAATAATTTTTAGAATTAATTATTTTTCAGTGCTTCGTAAAGTTCAAGTCAAATTTGTGAATACCGTCATACAAATTGAACATGTACCTAAAGATAGTTTGACCGGAGTTGGAATAGTAATTAATATAGATGTGTAAGTAGAACTTTTTCGTATTCAGCATTTTATATTTTTATATGTATCGTAAATCCGTCTTATATTAAAAACTTACCAAAAGTTACTTAATTTTTTTCGATATATTTGTAGTAAAAAGTATTTTTATAAAAAATTTATTATTGCTAATATATTGTGTTTGGTTTATCACTGATGGATCTATTATTGAACTAAGCACAGGCAATTAGTAGTTTCTGTTTTAATACACAATTTATTTAATTTTTAGGATATTATACTCCGATGAAACGGAAAATGATCCTAGCAAGGAAGTAGTTCCCCAGCAAGAAACTGAAAATGCTAAAAAAGCATATGTGGTACAATCTTTTACAACGAAAAATTTCATTATCGAAGGAGTCACTATTTCCACTGTAGAATTTCCCAGTAAAGCCAGAACATTTTCTAGGTCTATGGTGAGCAATATCTCACAAGAAAATGAAGATGATAGTTTGAATATATCCATGGGAGATGAAAATAAATCTAAAGAAGGAAATTATGAACAATCATATAGCACTACAATTAACTCTGCAGCTGAAAATCCAAACGAGTTTGAAAAGCAGAGGCATGTAATTTTGTTTGCTAAATTTTCAAAGCAGCAAGTGGTAAGTATTAATATTTTAGTTACCATTCTCATACATTTTCAGTATCTTACTCATTAATTTATTTTATCCAGATAAAGATCCGTATGAAGCAATCTGATGAAACTAGTACACCAAAAGTATTAATTGATATGAGTTTCGGACATTTTGTTTTATTTTTATCCCCAAGGCAGGTGCATATGCTGTCCGAATTAGTTGCAGGTCTTGCGAGTCCCGATTTGGAAGATCATAGGTACGTTAAATGAAGCTCTTAAGTTTTTGTTCATAATTAGATTTGTAATGATGAGTTCATTGTCTCCCTTATCAAACAAATTATTTTATTCAATACTGAAAAATATATTCAAATATCATATATTAATCCAGGCCCGTATCCAGAAATTCGTTTCGGGGGGGGCTCAAAGACGAAAATCACTCAAAAATGTGGACTTATTTGAATAAATTCAGGGTAAGGCGAATCACACAATCAATCTCAAATCAGTACGTGACGTTTAATCTATTATTGTTTATTGTGCAAGAAAAAGATGCAGTACAAGGTGTACAATAAACAGCTACTATGATGTTTTAAAGAAGTTTCAGCTTGGATTGAACACAAACCCATAACACTCACGTGCAGTGATTCATTTGTTTTTGTTCGATGAGTCCAACATAAGAAGCTAAAAATCCCTAGATCTTGATCAGAATCGATTCGTACAATTGAACTATATTGTTCAATGCTGCCACATGTGAGATGTAAAAAGTCGTGTTACTGAACATGGCAGGCAGGCTTTTCATAATTTAAAAATATAAGGATACGTTCGATTGACACCAAACGTGCTTTCCGTCGACTAAAAAATCAAACTTCAAAGAATAGAAAATTCTATACTGAAGACTTTTCTGTGAAGAACATCGAATGGAAAAAAATTTCAATTTTCGGGATCCCCGGGCCCCTCCCCTGGATACGTGCCTGTATTAATCTCTATATATAAAAATGAATCCTTATTTCCCTTAGTTACGCCATCACGCTTGAACGGCTGGATCGATTTCACTAATTCTTTTTTTGTTGTGTTCTTTATTGTCAGAAGAAGGTTCTTGTGAAAGAAAAAATTAAGAAAATTGCGCGGGAAATTAGAAAATTTGAGAATACTTAACCACCGTATAAAATTATTTCTAATCTATGTCATTTTTATTTTGTCATGACTTAGAATAGAAAAATTCATATTACTCTCAATTGTTCTCCCTTCTACGATCAACCCCTATTTTTGCATCGCGATTTTCATTTTTTTAAATTTTATCCACAGATCCGCAATAGGGCTGCAAGATGGCAATCGAAAATAACAATAGTCGGTTTGAGAATATTCAATTCAATTCAAAGGTTTTTATTTAGCTTATAAAGCTACATAAATTCACATATTTCTGACACAAATAAAGCATAAAAATAAAATATTTAAAAACCAGGATAAAACATAACCATAATATACTAGATTAAATTTAAAAGTCTGTTTTATTTCAATTAATACTAGTAAGGTCTTTGATTTAATAATAAATATTCTTTCAGTGATGATTTAAACTTGTTTAGGGATGATTGATTCTTCACACTGATTGGTAACTCGTTAAAGATTTGAAGACCTTTATGACATAAAGAGTTTTGTCTTTTCACGCCTGTCTCTGACAGGTGAAAGTTCATTCTATTTCTTGTATTGTGGCCATGAATATCACAGTTTCGCTTGAACGTATTTAGTACGTTTTCAGGAAGGATACCATACTTTATTTTTGAAACCAAAACCAGTACATTATATTTAAGAAGATTTTTAACATTCAACCATTCCAAGATCGACAGCATGTGTTTAATTGGTGTGTATCTGTTGGCTCTTAATATCGTTCTCATAGCTTTATTTTGGAGAAGTTGAAAATTATCAATTACACATTTGTTACTAAAGTACAGCAGGCTGGAACAATAGTTTAAATGTGGTAATATTAGTATATTATATAAGTTTTTTCTTGTATCCAGGTTTAGATTGTCTGATAGTCTATATAGGTAATTAACTTTAATAGAAATTTTTTGTGTCACGTTTGAAAAATGTGTTTTAAAATTCAGCTTTCTATCAATTACCACTCCCAAATATTTAATTTCGTCCACTATCTTCAAAGATTCATTTTCAATTTTGATGTCCAGATTTTGTTCGTTAAATGAGCCCAGAAACTTTTTTTTCCCAATAACCATTGCTTTGCTCTTTTTTGTGTTTAGTTTAAGTTTACAGAACTTTAACCACTCTTCAATATTTTTTAAATCTTCGTTTAAAACGGCACAAGCTTTCACTATGTCCTTGCTTTTTAAATATATTAATGCGTCATCGGCAAATAATTTTATTTTTGAATATTTTAACACTTTAGGAAGACTATTAATGTACAGTATAAATAGAAACGCCCCTAAAATGCAGCCCTGTAATGATGTAATGAATAGGTCGTAATATATTTTTCATACTCCCAATGATTAACATTTTTGCCGGGTCAGATAGATTGATAGATAGATAGAAAGATAGATAACTAGATAGATAGATAGATAGGTAGATATTCATCGGCAGATAGATGAATAGATAGAAAGATAGATAGATAAAAATAATTTATATGGCAGAACGTTTGCCCGGTCAGATAAATTGATAGACAGATATGCAGATAGATAGACAGATAGATAGAAAGATAGATAACTATCTAGATAGATAGATATATAGTTAGATAGGTAGATATACATCGCCAGGTAGATGAATAGATAAAAATAATTTATATGGCAGAACAACGTTTGCCGGGTCAGCTAGTTTATTTATGTTTCTCTTTGAATTATTGTCACTTTAAAAATATTCTTCGTAGTGTACAGAATGGGTAGGATGTTTTTATTCATATCAAAATTCATATAATTTTGCTTCAACTCATGATTTGAGAGTTGGGTAGCTATTAGTATTAAGTACTTAAACTTCTATTTCTTCAAGTTAATAAAAACATGTGTTTTAGCAAATATCGTAATAGAAACCTATTTTCATCATTGCATATTCCATGATCTCCTAAGTTATTCTTCAAAATAATAAATGGATAGTTATGGGAATAAGTGGTGATTATCTTCTCAAAGAACAAGTTATTTGTCATGTATAACGCCCAACATTTTGGAGTTTATTGGTGTTAATATGTTATGAATAATTTCTTTATTTTTACTTTTTCCACAATGTTTTTACATTCTTAGAGCAAAAGAGGATATTATTATTATTTTAATTAAATCTCATTGGTATTATACGCTTGAAAAGAAGTACTATGAAAAATCTCTTCTTGATCTCTCCATATACCAATAATGGCTATATATTATGGTTTATGAAGACCGCAGTTCAGCAGAAAACAATAGCTCCTGCGATTATTCAAGGATCTATTATCTTATTAAAAACGGCTGTATTTACAGACTTTTGATAAAATTACGGTACATCATAATATGTATTGTGAAAATTTTATCTTCATATCACTGACGACAAATAATCTTCATAAAAATATATTCTTGTTTCTTAATAATACTTTCAGTATGATTTCCAGCAATGTACCCCAAAAATCAAGGTGCGTTGAGAAACTTCTAACAGAGTTTGACTACCAACGAATCGAAAATGAATTACAACAACAGATGCGATCTCCCTTCATGCAAATGGCTGGCCTACAAGCAGCGCATGGTTGGTCTGAAGCACCTTTAGGTATGAAATAATTAAAAACAGTTATGTACATTTTAATAGCTAATCACATATATACATATATACATACATATATATATATATATATATATATATATATATATATAAATATATATATATATATATATATATATATATATATATATATATATATATATATATATATAAGTTTAATAAAGTTTAATGGGAACTCAGCAAGGGCATCAAAAGTCGAATCTTTTTAGCTATACCAATATATTTCGACAGTACATTGCTGTCTTCCTCAGGGTCTAAAAACAAAATACAAGAATTATGTAACAAAGCACACTTTATGTACTGTCGAAATATATTGGTATAGCTAAAAAGATTCGACTTTTGATGCCCTTGCTGAGTTCCCATTAAACTTTATTAAACTTATTTAAATTATTCGGCAATTAATAATTCAATTATTTATATATATATATATATAATATATATATATATATATATATATATATATATATATATATATAAATATATATATATATATATATATATATATATATATATATAGGGTGATTCACGGTGGATGGCACATTAGACGTTTCTGGTGAACCATACAACGGATCACTTCGAGAATTCAATGGGGGGCATAATCGGACATTCTCTACCCAACTAAAATATTTTCGGTAATGCGGTGTTGCCACTTCTATAAGAAAGTAGTATCAACTTTGATTCTTCTAATAGAATCACCTGTATATTATATTATTTTCAGAATTTCCAACAATTTCCTAACAACTTTTCATAATATTTCCCTATACCTATCTGTTACCGTTTTCGAAATAAAAATTATTTTCGTTTTTTTTCGTCAAAAATCAAGACCTCTAAAAACTCTGATATCTTTGAGATAAGAAATACAATGATATCGAAATTTCGGTTTAAGTTTGTTAATACCTGGGGGCTTCCTACACTTTAGCCTTATCTTCGTTATTTCAATACAGGGTGGTCAAAAAATACAGTTATTTCGTTAGCTTGAAAAAGTGACTATAAGTTGGTTATTTCAAATGGAATACCCTGTATATTATTGAAAATTCGGAAAGCTGCTGGAATTTCCTTTTTATCTATGTATATCATACATATACCTAATTAGTCAAGTTTCGGACTTATGAGCATTTATTTGTGAAAATGTTCCTTGAACAAGGTATAACTTTCATCACTTCAGAAGTTGGAAATACCTTCAGAAACGATGGAAAAAATTTATTCAAATGAAGTTCTTATGTTTATTATTTTTGGACAGTGTGATAAAATTATCAGCAGGACATGTAGAAAGTTCAATGAAATATATAAGAATCTACCGCCAATGAACCTCAAGAAATTCATACGAATTCAGAACAATTTCAAAATGTTTGGATCAACTTTAAAAGCACTATGAAATGTACATCGGCCCGTAACTTCCGAAGACAACCAAATTAATGTCCTATCATATTTTCACGCATTTTCCGAGTCATAGATAAGAAGTGCTGAAGAAGATTTTGGCATAAAATATTCATCTGTTCGAAGAATCTTGCAAAGACATAACATGCAAGATTACAAATCCACCAAAATTCAAGCAATAAAGCCTCAAGACCCTCAACAGAGAGTTGAATTTGGTGAAATGATGTTGGTGCGCATTCAAAAAGATCCATTTTTTTTAAAATAAAATAATTTGGACTGGTGAATCGAAATTTTCAAGAGAAGGGATTTTCAATAGAAAATATTGTCATTTTTGGTGCAGTGAAAATCCTCACTTCACAAAAGAAGCCGGATATCAAGAAACATATCGTTATAATGTTTTTTGCATGTTAATGGGCAGCAAATTGAGGTATGTGATATACGAGGAGTCATTAACATCCAGAAGCTACCTGAATATTTTGGAAAATATTGTAGAGAACTTCGTCGATAATCTTCCACTCGAAGTTTATAGAAAGTGTTGGTACCAACTAGGCGGGGCTCCTGCACATTGTTCAAGAGAAGTGAGCGCAGAACTAGAAAGACTTTTTGACGATCGTTGGATAAGGCGCTTGGGACCGTGGAATTGGCCAGAGAGATCACCCGATCTTAATCCATTAGATTTTTATTTTTGGGGAATGTTTAAAGAAAAAGTTTAAAAAACACCCGTGCGTTCGAGAGACGAATTGTTACGAACATATTTTGAAATATTCCACATAATTGTTTTCCTTTTTTATAATTATTTGTATCAATATTTCCACTATCAAGTTACTTGGTACTTTTTTAAAGTTGATCCAAACGTATTGAAATTGTTCTAAATTCGTATAAATTTCTTGAGGTTCATTGGCGGTAGATTCGGATACATTTCATTGATTATTCTATGTCCTGCTGATAATTTCATCACACTGTCCAAAAATAATAAACAAATTCATAAGAACTTCATTTGTTTCGTCTTCAAAGAACACCTACCCGGTGAACAAAGACGTCTAATATGGAGAAAGGCAATCCAATACTGTTCAAAATAATGCTCAAAATAACTATTTTATCGTAAAATATATTCAACAAAACTGACAATCTCAAAATGTAATTTCAAAAAATTGACAACGTCAAAAGGTTTTGTTTTTCATATACAGAGCATCAAACGTTGGGCAAACCACTTCATCGAGTTTCTTCAACATACTCCCACCTTGAGTTACAAAACTTCAGAGGAGTAACTCAATTTGAAATCACCCTGTATACTTCGATGGGGGTTTGACTACTCTCCCATATCTTGTGACAAGAGGTTTTTTTCTCTTCTTCCATTCCTTGAAAACTTGAGAATATCCCTGGCAATATCCATCAGTATTAAATTTTTTCATCAAATTTTCAAGTCTTCTTTGTGCCATTGCAAAATTGTTGGGTAATGGAGGATGACCCTCAATCCAGGGCATATGAACCTCATATCTTCCATCTTCCTTTCTCGAAACAATTTCAGTGAAATGTTCCATTACTGCTTTCCCTGTCTCCTTCTCTGATTTCTGCTGGTATGGATCGGTGATTCCAAGAACGTCAAGACTCCATAAATCGGCTGGGCCTAAATCTCTACTCAACATGGAAGTAACAACCAGCATTGAAGAATTGATATATTGCTCATTTGAAGTAACTTTGCCAATTATTGTCCATCCCAATAGCGTATGCAATGCCACGAGACCACATTTGAGTTCATGACGTTTTCCAGTAAGTAACTTCCCAGCAATATCAGCTCCAATTAAAATATCAACGGGGCCATCTCTCGTATCTGTAATTTCGATTCCCAATGAACATAGTTCATCCATCCAGGGTCCCTGCCTCACAGAAGTAATATTGTTACTAATCACTGTTTGGTCTAGAGCTTCGAAGCTACAAGCATCATCGTCATGGATACTACTCAGTCGAATTCGGTAACAGTGATGGTTGCAAACGTTAGTATTGGTACCGCCAAAAAGAGCATGCACCATTTCTTCTCGTCGAATAGATTCATATAACATCTCAGATGCAACAGATTGTTTTATGTAAGACCTCTGTGAACCGGTGTCGATTATAACTCGTGCCATTCGTGATTTATTCAATCCATTAAGTTTTACTGTCAGAGTTTGTAAAAATACTTCTGCATAGGTATTATTCGAAAGCGAATTCTCGACATTCAAATGTTTTGTAGCAGGTACAAGTTTTTCAGTTGATTCCTCATTCTTTGTACACATGATATCAACATGTCTTCCATTACAGATTGAACACACTGAATTTACTCTGCATTTTCTGGCAATGTGACCATATTTCAGACAAAGATGACAGCACCGCTCAATCAATTTCTTCTTACGTTCAGCTAAGGTCCAATTTATTGTTTCGGAACAAGTTTCACTGCAATGACTTGCACTGAAAAATTGACATTTCTTCTGGAATTTATTATTCATCAGTCCAGATGCAGTCGGAAGAGCAGTTTTCATGGGAGTAGAATCGACAATCTTTTTTGTTTTAGATTGCATGTCGAAACCAGAGACCGCCAAAGTAATCCGTTCTTCATTTTGAACTTCCTGCCTGAGAAAGATCATCAGGTTATTCATACGTATTTTCAAAGTGGATTCAACGTCATAATGACTACTCCTTTGCCATACCCTAATCAAATCTTCGGGGAGGCAAGATTCCACCAATGCGTATAACATCGCTGCACATGTGTCTGATGTAACATCTAGAGTTTCCAACGATCGTAACTGGGATTCAAGCTTATCATATAGGAAACTGAGCTTATTCTTATTCCCAATACCATTCAGAACTAATTTCAGCAACTCTCGAACGTAAACTTCAACAAGAAGATCTTTTCTGCCAAATCGACTCTCAAGGCTTTCCATAACTTTGGGATAATTGTCTCCGCTAGGTGAATAACTCTCAACTAATTGACGAGAACGAGAGTTCGGAACCATCGCTTGAAGAAGATATTGAAACTTGTCTTCAACGGGAAGATCTTCGTCATCATGAATACGCTTGAACTGACTCCAAAATGGAAGCCAGTCTTTAATATCACCTCCGAATTTCTTGAATTCGATAGTAGGTAGTTTCAGTTTACGCCTCATGTGGCTGGAACAATTAGTACTAGTTACATCAGATTGATTCGGTAAATGACTCTCAACTATCAACTTAAGTTCGTGGTATTTATTCATAAAATCATCAGCTGATTCGATTTCGGATAGTAAAGTACTTTGTTCGCTGCTATCCGACTCTAGGACATATTCTAACAATTGTCTGTCCAAATCTGCTATCAATACAATTTTCTGGTCCAAGATTCGAACTTTTCCTCGAATTTCAATGAAATTAACATTCTTCCCAGCAAGCAGTGTAATCACCGCATCATAAATTCGAGTAAAAGACGCTCTTTGAGCTTCAAGCATCTTCTTCACGTTCTCCATAGTCTATCACTGAAAGTGTGTCCTGTCACGGTCGCCAAAATGTTTCGTCTTCAAAGAACACCTACCCGGTGAACAAAGACGTCTAATATGGAGAAAGGCAATCCAATACTGTTCAAAATAATGCTCAAAATAACTATTTTATCGTAAAATATATTCAACAAAACTGACAATCTCAAAATGTAATTTCAAAAAATTGACAACGTCAAAAGGTTTTGTTTTTCATATACAGAGCATCAAACGTTGGGCAAACCACTTCATCGAGTTTCTTCAACATCATTTGAATAAATTTTTTCCATCGTTTCTGAAGGTATTTCCAGGTGATGAAAGTTTCGATATTATTAGTAGATTGTCACAACGTTACTGTCAAATAGTAATCATGACATGCTTAGCAAATACCAAGGGGATACCTTGTTCAAGGAACATTTTCACAAATAAGTGCTCATAAGTCCGAAACTTGACTAGTTAGGTATAGGTATGATATACATAGATAAAAAGGAAATTCCAGCAGCTTTCCGAATTTTCAATAATATACAGAGTATTCCATTTGAAATAACCAACTTATAGTCACTTTTTCAAGCTAACGAAATAACTGTATTTTTTGACCACCCTGTATTGAAATAACGAAGATAAGGCTAAAGTGTAGGAAGCCCCCAGGTATTAACAAACTTAAACCGAAATTTCGATATCATTGTATTTTTTATCTCAAAGATATCAGAGTTTTTAGAGGTCTTGATTTTTGACGAAAAAAAACGAAAATAATTTTTATTTCGACAGATAGGTATAGGGAAATATTATGAAAAGTTGTTAGGGAATTGTTGGAAATTCTGAAAATAATATAATATACAGGTGGTTCCATTTGAAAAATCAAAGTTGCTACTACTTTTTTATAGAAGTGGCAACACCGCATTACCGAAAATATTTTAGTTGGGTAGAAAATGTCCGATTACGCCATCCATTGAATTTTCAAAATGATCCGTTGTATGGTTCACCAGAAACGTCTAATATGCCATCCACCGTGAATCAACCTGTATATATATATATATATATATATATATATATATATATATATATATATATATATATATATATATATATATATATATATATATATATATATATATATATATATATATATATATATATATTATATCTAATATATAAAATTCTCGTGTCGCGGTGTTAGAAGTTAAACTCCTCCGAAATGGCTGGACCAATTCTCATGAAATTTTGTGGGCATATATAGTAGGTCTGACAATCGGCTAACATCTATTTTTCATCCCCCTCAATTTTTTATTTTTATTTTTCAAACCAAATTTTCTGTTCTATTTTTTTATGATAGAGAATTCAAAAATACATACATCCCTAAATTTTCACCCCTTTATGATCAACCCCTATTTTTTATTTGTTAAATTCCTTCGAAATAGCCCGACCGATTCTCATGAAATTTTGTGTGCATATCGGTTAGGTCTGAGAATCGGACAGAATCTATTTTTCATCCCCCTGAATTGTGAGGGTGCGCCGAGGGGTGGTCCACCCCTTATTTTTTTTTCAGACAAAATTATCTGTTCTATTTTTTCATGATATATAAATTCAAAAATACATACAACCCCAAATTTTCACCCCTTTACGATCAATCCTTATTTTTTATTTGTTGAACTCCTCCAAAATGGCTAGACCGATTCTCATGAAATTTTGTGTGCATATCGGTTAGGTCTGAAAATCGGACATCTATTTTTCATCCCCTTGAATGTTGAGGGTGGTCCACCACTTAATTTTTTTTTCAGACAATATTTTCTGTTCTATTTTTTTTATGATACAGCATTCAAAAATACATACAATCCTAAATTTTCAACCCTCTACGATCAACTCCTACTTTTTATTTGTTAATTATAAATTTCAATTTTTCTGGCAAGATTTTCATTTTTATTTTGTCATGACTTCTTGATCAACCCCTATTTTTCCATCGCAATCTCGATAGATATGTAGATAGATAGAAAGATAGATATACATCGGCAGATAGATGAATAGATAGAAAGATAGATAGATAAAAATAATTTATATGGCAGAACTACGTTTGCCGGATCAGATAGATTGATAGTTAGATATGTAGATAGATAGAAAGATAGATTAATATCTAGATAGATGGATAGATAGGTAGATATAAATCGGCAGATAGATGAATAAATAGAAAGATAGATAGATAAAAATAATTTATATGGCAGAACAACGTTTGCCGGGTCAGCTAGTATATATATATATATATATATATATATATATATATATATATATATATATATATATATATATATATATATATATATACGTTGATGATGTAATTGCTTGTTTTAAGGGCACCGCGAGACAATTAGATCAGTTTTTGAATTATATTAATAGCATTCACCCAAATATAAAGTTCAAAATTGAAAAAGAATTGGATCGACAAATAAACTTCTTGGATTTAACTATCTTTCATAATAATAATACTTTGAGTTTCGATATATATAGAAAACCAACTTTCACGGATATATGTATTCCGTCGGATTCAAATCATCCTCTTTCCCATAAACATTCAGCTTTTAATTCAATGATCCACAGAGCGTTTTCAATTCCATTATCCGTAACAAATTTAGCGAAAGAAATTTCGACTATAAAACTAATTGCGTCAAATAATGGTTTTCATACAAGTTTGATAGATAAAATGATAAACAAGAAACGTAATCAACTAGCGTACAACAGCATATATCCCCAATTAAAAGTAGAAAAATCGGAAAAATTCACATCTTTAACATATTTTGGTCCTCTAACAGAAAAAGTTGCTAATGTCATACCTAAATGTAATATTAAAATTGCTTTCAAACCTAAGACAAAACTCTCAGGATTTTTATTCAATGCCAAAGATATCACTTCAAAATTTGAAAGTTCAGGAGTTTATAAGTTGATTTGTCTTGTATGTAAAGGAGTATATATAGGTCAGACTAGTCGATCGTTCAAGACAAGATTTAAAGAACACCAACAATCTTTTTTGAAAAATAAAACGGATTCAACGTTTTCCACCCATTTCCACAAATAGATAATTTTCAAATCATGCACAAATTACCGAAATTAACCAAACTTACTTACTTAGAATCATTAGAAATTTTTAAACTCAATAATAATGCAAAAGATATCTTGCTGAACGACCAGATATTCTTGATATATTCTCCTATATTTAGTGTATTTAAACAATAATGACTTTTCTAAGAACATTGTATTGTACCAATTTGTGAAATTCACTCGATTAGCCCTTCTTGAAATATGTTCCTCTTGTCTATTTAGGTACCTGCAATAATCCTTTCCCACCCGTAAGCGCAAATCTATAATTATTTTGTATTCAGTTCTTAACTCAATCTGCCCGATGATGGTCTAGTGACCGAAATTGCAATCGCAGTGTTATATTTTTCAAAATATTTTGTGATAATAAACGTAGTAAATTCAAATTTAGTTTTGTTAATATATATATATTTATATATATATATATATATATATATATATATATATATATATATATATATATATATATATATATATATATATATCTATATATATATCGAATATTCATAACCACCTCATAACTCCTATTACATGCTAACAATTCACAGCGCCTTCCATCGGAATAAATAGGTATCTCCCTTCAGGTCAAGTAGAATCGCCAATCGCCCAACTACATGTCACTTCCAACCCTTAGGTTCCCATCATATATGCGTGTTTCTGCATCATGTTACATATTTCGATGTTTCTCCATGTTTACAGGCAACGCCTGTAGCAAAGCTCAAATTCCATTGTTTTCAGGGAAACAATTTTATATAGTTTTAGAAAAAATGTATTTTGTTTTCCACACTCCTTCTTTTTTTTCCATTTAACAAGACTGAGCCTCAGCAACAGCTAGTAACATTTAATTTTAAATAAAATTTTTTGATCAAATTTCATATTATGTGAGTTACTTGATAATTGTGATTGTTTTACAGTTTATTAATTAACAAGGATAGATCATGCATTATTTTTTACAGAAGAGAATTATACTACAGAGAACTTCTGGTCAATGAAGAATACTTGTAATGAAAGCAGTGGAAGTGTCATATCTGAATTAGGCGGCAGCTTAGAGAGCAGTATTAATTCTGTCTCTCCAAGTATTGCCGGAACAGAATTCTCAGTCCATACCCGAAGAGAAAGTAAAGGTAAAAAAAATAATTTGATGTATTATTCAAGACAACATGTCTGTTGAATGTAGTCTGTTAAGTTAAGAGTTAACATTTGAGGCTGTTACTCACTTTAAATCCATTTCAACTAGATAGGAAATAAAGACACTTTTTTTTTGAAGAGATTTACTCTAAATTTCGTCAATTCAAAGAAGCTCTGGTTGAGGGTCAAAGAGCGTTTCAAAGTTATGAAAATATTCCTTTGTTGTATGAAAATCTACGCATTTTTTTCAGTCTAATCGAATAGAAAAAAAATATATATCCGAAAAATATTTTAAAGATAAGAGGACATTCTTCCATTATATTTGAAATCTTATAAAAGTATCTAATTTATTCAAAAATGTGACGTTAGAAGTACATATATTATTAGTTTAATAAGTCACAATCATCCAAGTTGTTAAGTCAAATTTAAAAATTTCTTCCATCCCGATGGATTCTGATAAAAAAATTTTTTTCAGGTAACAAGCCTGATGTCGAATCATCAGCAGAAATTTCTAGTTTTAATGTAAAAATTGCTTCATTGGGGGTGCTACTACTGCATGAAGATTTACTCAATTTAAACTTAGATGGGCATACATTTGTATCATCTAGCGTAATTCAAATGCAGCAAACAGCACACAAATTATTCGATCAAATAGGAAATTGTGAGTTTATGGATTCCGCAGAGAATAATTTTGACGAAGTCTCGGCTACATTGAGTGGTAGTTGTCAACTAAATCATATAAGGTAGGTATTTTAAAATAATCTCTGTTTAGTAGTTCGCTTAAGTAGTTTCAACGAAATACTAAAATATAATAACCGATTTCCGACATTGCAAAAATTAATTTTCCCATTTTCAAAAATTTTCTCATCTGAACTGCATGTTCAGCTCTATCTCTCTCTCTCTCTCTCTATATATATATATATATATATATATATATATATATATATATCTATATATATATATATATATATATATATATATATTTATATATATATATATATATATATATATATATATATATATATATATATATATATATATATATATATATATAAAACTTGACAGCAAGGGAAGAAACTCCTCTTTTAGCATCGGAAAATCATGAAATTTTTAACCTACTAACTAGCGAAGATTTCTGGCCAAAAGGTGTGCTGATTAGAGAATTTTCTTTTCGGAATTTTTTTCGGAAAAACAGCTCGACCTAGCGAAAGCAGGTAACAAGACAGGCAAAACATCACAACCCGTGAAAAATTCGAATCACAACAACAGGTCGACAAATATTTGTTTAATTGCTCAAAACCTCCAATCAATGACTACATCTTTGAACAGGCTCACTACACTAGTAAATGAACATAATGCAGACATTATAGCCTGCACCGAGCATTGGCTATCGAAAGATGAATTAGCAGCATTTTACATGAAAGGGTACAGGCTCGTTTCCCATTGCTGTCGGCCAAGGGGGAAACATGGTGGCAGTGCATTATATATCAAAGACTGCTTTGATGTTACTGAACGTCCTGATTTGAGAGCACTGAGCATTTTAAATGTCATTGAGTGCTCTGCAGCCCAACTGGCCGTTAGTGGACTGAAACTTATTGTCCTATGTATATACAGACCCAACACTCCTCCACTTAGTGATGTTGAGCTATTTCTTCAGAGGCTAAGAAACATCCTAGATATCTGCTGTAGAGAACGAGTGATATTTATGATTGCAGGGGACTTTAACATTAACATTAATTCAAAAAATAAAGATGAAAGCGAATTCCTGGCTCTTCTCGAAGAGTACAATATCAACATAACTAACCGAACACCTACACGCCCATCTTCAGGAACCTTCCTTGACAATGTCTTAACCAACCTCAGTGGCGTCTCAACAGTACTACAGTATCACATTTCTGATCACACAGCCGTGAAGTTTGTAACAGAAAATCTCTTTAAGGCCTACCCGGAGGAGATCATAACTTATCGACGGATAAATGATACAACCAACAAGGCTTTCAGGGACAACCTCTGCTCTATTGACTGGAATGACCTATTGTCTTCAATGGGGGATGTGAACCACATCTGGAATAGCTTCTTCAAGAGGTTCAAAGCTTTGTACGATAAGAGCTTTCCAAAAGTTACCGGGAAGAGGAGAGAAAAGAAACTTAAACCAACCCCAAAACTTCTCTGCCTAAAGAACATGCTGGATTACTATTATGTTGCCTCGACAGCAAATCCGGAATACAAAGCTACATACAAAAAAATAAAACAGTATTACGAGTCTGCACTATCAAATGCCAAAAAGGAATTTCATGATGGACTGATCCTTGCATCGGAGAACAAGTCAAAGACGGTCTGGCAGATAATCAACTCGATAACCGGAAGAAAAACCAAGAGCAACAATCTTCCTGACTCAAAAGGTTCCCCTGCAACTCTGGCAAACAGGTTCAACACCTTCTTCAGTGACACCTCCGAAATGACTACCAACATTACTAAGATGCCGAATACCTACTTCAGTAAATGCAGAAGAAACCCCAATAGTTTCTTTATCTTCGACGTCACACCATCTGAAGTTATATCCACAGTCAGGTCACTCAAGAATAATCACGCCTATGGTCATGATGAAATACCCCTAAAAATAATTAAGGATAACATTGACATTCTTGCGGCTCCACTTGCACACATTATGCAAAAATCTTTTGTAGATGGTATCTTTCCTGAGCAGCTAGAGATAGCAACTGTCAGACCAGTATTTAAAAAAGGCAATGCCGAGGATCTTGCTAATTATCGGCCTATAAAGTACTGAGTGGTGCGGGTGGAGCTAACGGTGGGGGGGCTCTAAAGGTCCCGTTTTATATATATATATATATATATATATATATATCAACTAAAAATTTTAGAACAAAAATTCCATCCTCTGTGTGTGTATATCAAATATAGGAAATTATACCTGAAGTGAATCAGCACTTAAAATGTTGAATACTATATCATCAAGTGAGATATTACCAATAAGTAGTTGTCTAGTTGCCTATCTTTTCGTACTTAATAAACAAAATTTTGCTTTAGTTAATTGTTAAGAAAATAGTAAGTATTCACTTAAATCGGTAAAAACTATTATTATTTTTTAACAGAGTGCAAAAATAACGAATTATTTATATGTTTGATAACACCGAAACAGATGCTTCCAAGGATGGCTCATAAAAACATAATACTTTGCAGTAAATATATTCTATATCATGCAAATTGACTACCTTCCTATTGATGTCTCAACTTTTTAATGTGCTTTTGTCCAATTTCAGGCTTTTTGCTGTTCCAGTTCGATTGGAAGCTAAAGAGAAGACTACTCTTAGTTTATTTTCTATATCAGCAGTTCTTGATGCAACAAAATTCGAATTGGTGGAATGTCTATTTGAAAGCAGGAGCTGTGTAGAAAGCGTACCCCTTTTGAAGTTTGAGGAGTCGTCATCTTCCGATCCTCCTCTCGTCATTAAGTTGAAATATGTTAAAAAAACTGTGACAACTTCGCGCAAGAACTGTCCTAGAACTGACGTAAAGTATGTCGCTGTTAAATATATAGAATGTTTTCATCCTCAATGTTTTGTTTATTTTTAGTGTTAGCCTTGGAAAATGTACAGTCGAATTCGATATCACTATTTTTGATAGAATATCAGCTCTGCTATATCCTCTTCCAGTTTGTGTCATAGAAAAGACAAATATCTATAATCCTTGGACAGCTGATCCTTTCGCATTGAAAATTCAATCACAGCAAAGTGTTACAGGTTTAAAAATAGGATCATCAATCATGAATTTGAAACTTAGGTAAATATTCAAAATCCGACGAAATTTTGAGAAAAATTCATGTTACCCCATTTTCAGATTTCCTGTACCTGATTTTCGACCCTCTCACGACCTAAATAGAATGCCTTGGTGGAAAAGACATGTTAGACCTGATTATCTTATTTTCAACTGCCATGATATTACATTTGAAACTTCTTTCCATTCTGATCAAAGTTCCAGCGAGTATGCAGGTCAATGTAGATGTGTGCAGATTTATTATAATGAAACAGAAAAAGGAATTCCCCAACACATTGCTGAGGTTGGATATGATGATGCACATTTAAGTTCCATGCAAGAAGTTTCAGAGTACCCTAGGTGAGAATTTTTGTGAATTTTCCATATCTGTTTCTTTTTAAATTATATATACTTATCGAAGACTTACTTATTTAAAACTCATAATGTCAATTCTTGAAAATAATAGTGTCATGACACTACTTTTTTGGTACACTGGTTTTTCAGAGTAACTGAATCATACTGTATTCTATATTCAAAAACAAGTAAGAAATACATCATAAAAATATTTATACTCATGAATTTTCAATAACTGATATTGAATTCTTGCACATCACTTGGTGAAACATCATAAAGAATAAAGTATAAACTTTAAAATAAAAAACACTTCACTATATAAAAATATTTAGATACTGTATTTAGCAGTAACGAATAGTCGACATGTTTCGAGTTATAACAGTCTTGATAATGAGTTCATAACTCGAAACATGTCGACTATTCGTTACTGCTAAATACAGTATCCAAATATTTTTTTCTTCAAGCGTATAATATATAATACTAAATAAATAATTGCTTCGCCAAATTCGACTTCCCAAAATGCAGGCGGCCGAAGGCCGCATTTTGGCAAACTTACGAAGCCGAGATAAGGAGATCGGCCTCGATTCGCGGTGCCCGAAGGGCCCCGTCGATCGCCCGCGTCCCTTCCGTAGTGCTTAGGCTACGTCTCGCCTCGATCCGAGACGCCGATTTTCGATATCGAACGTTTAAAGTTTGACGTTTCTCCGAAATTCGCTAAAACGGCAGCATTTTCGACGCTTAAGAACTATTTTCGCTTCACATGGTCTTCAATTCACGTGATCGCCTTTGGAGCCGATAGTTGGACTGGTTGAATTCTATCGAGAAGTTTCGGCACGGCGAGGCCCAATGAGGTCGTAGCATCTACCCGATTCCGCACGAACTCGAGATTGAAAGCGAGTAGATTGTGCGCCCGTTCGACAGAGGCAGGGACGGGATTAGCACGGCGTTCGAGAAACTATATTTTTATCGATCTATATTTTTCACGCATCTATTTAAAGGGCGATGGAGCCTCTCACTAGTATATAATACTAAATAAATAATTGCTTCGCCAAATTCGACTTGCCAAAATGCAGGCGGCCGAAGGCCGCATTTTGGCAAACTTATGAAGCCGAGATAAGGAGATCGGCCCCGAATCGCGGGGCCCGAAGGGCCCCGTCGATCGCCCGCGTCCTTTCCGTAGTGCTTAGGCTACGTCTCGCCTCGATCCGAGACGCCGATTTTCGATATCGAACGTTTAAAGTTTGACGTTTCTCCGAAATTCGCGAAAACGGCTGCATTCCGGACGCTTAAGAACTATTTTCGCTTCACATGGTCTCGAATTCACGTGACCGGCTTTCGAACGAGTAATTGGAGGGCTTTCATTCGTTTCGAAAGTTACCGGGCGCGCGAGGCCCAATCGCGTCGTAGTAACGAGTTCCCGCGTACGGAATCAGCTGACTCCCTACGACGGCTAGGTATGTGACAGCTATGCGGCGGACAGTGGCGTGACACCCATCGGGGTTCGGTGATTTATATTTTCTCGAATCGGGCCGCTCACTAGTAATATCTATATATAGTCTAAGAGCCCACGACACTAAACCTAGTTCGATAAGACTACCAGATGATATATTTATAATTAGTCACGTCATGAATAGGGGAACACGAAATGGCGATGCTGCAATGCAAAAAACCTGGCTACGCCATAAAAAAAATAAATTAAAAAAAAAAATCAGGTTTCTAGTATGATAAGACTCCCAATTTTTATTTGTTCCTCGAAATAGGAGAGTGATAGAACTATACGATAATGCAGTGCTGCAAGCCCCCCTGATTGGCCTAATGAGTGGCAGCAGCATGATATACGACGCCTAGTATCTAGGTATCTAGTATGATTGATCTCCTCAAAAAACCCAAGCTCATCCGAAAGGTCATCAATTTCTGTGTAAGAAACACCACTGCTGCATTTTCCAAACAGTGGAGAAAGTGGTTGCTGCAGCCTTTGAAGGTCGCCCTCCGCGCGGCTGCATTCGGCGTTTCAATTTAGTTTTGTCAGCAAGCGACCAGTTCCTTTTTTACCGGTTGAATAGGCGTCCCACGTTCACATATGAATAATTTTACGTGTCTGATTGTTTAAACAAATTAAATCGGCAAATTTTATGTGATTTTATTCGATTTTTCAGCCATTTTCATTGTGTTGATTGTTTAAACCAGGCTTTCCCAACCTTCATTTCGCCAAGCCTCCCCGAGCTAAAAATAATATTGTCATGCCCCCCTTAGGTAAGTTTCAACAAAAATAAGAAACGCACATTTTATTTATTAATTAAATTATTTTTTTTTTGGTATTTTAAATAGGTTAAATACAGATACAATATATCAATTAAGGATAATGAATGAAAGAATACATTTGAATCATTAAGTACTCTTACGAAAATCTAAATAACCGACATTTTGGGTTTTTTATTTTTCTCTCACACAAAACAAATCGGGGTTTTATGAATCTTGGTGAAAATGTTAGTATATATGTCACAATAGCACTTTACTTGGCACATTGGATTTTTTGCAGAATCGTGATAAACCCGTTTTAAACCTACAAAGCCCACATCCTCCCACTTCCCGGCGTCAAATCACCCGTAATTTATTTTTCCTGTTATTTTTATTATATTTTCTTCTTTTTTAGATGGGTTTCATCCTGTAACTTTTTTTTTTAAATTATCTGTACTGGCCTACCATGCATCATTACTTGCTAGAATAGATTTTTTTTATCTTTCACTTTCTTTTATATTTCAAATTATATTTTTATAATTAGATGATTTTTAAACAACTTTTTCAATTCAAAGTAATTTTGAAACAAATAAATAAAATCTTTTATAGTACTAGCTAAAATGAGATACTTGAGCTTGCCTGCTCTGTACCAGTTGGTCGATTCTGGGTTCAGTCGTTGCTAAAGCTATGGTTAAATCGCTATCGACGGCAAGGCGATTACGCTGCTCAGTTTTTATTGAAACTAGAGCTGAAAAACCTGCCTCGCATAAATAAGTGGACGAAAATGAAATAAGTATTTTTAAATCAAAAGAAACAACTTTCGGATTAACAACGAATCGTTTGATCCAAAATTTTTCTAATGTCAAGCGATGAAAGTCATCGTTCATGGTCGAATCCCTTCATTTCTAGAAATTCTTCTTGAACTTCTCCCCTAACGCCTCCCCTAATATTTTTCTACGCCTCCCTAGGGGGGCGTGCAACCCTGGTTGGGAAGTCCTGGTTTAAACAAATAATTTTGAATGAGTAAATTGAAACGCCGAATGCAGCCGCGCGGAGGGCGACCTTCAATGGCTGCAGCAACCACTTTCTCCACTGTTTGGAAAATGCAGCAGTGGTATTTCTTACAAGAGAAATTGATGACCTTTCGGATGAGCTTGGGTTTTTTGAGGAGATCGATCATAATAGATACCTAGATACGAGGTGTCGTATATCATGCTGCTGCCACTGATTAGGCCAATCAGGGGGGCTTGCAGCACTGCATTATCGTATAGTTCTATCACTCTCCTATTTCGAGGAACAAATAAAAATTGGGAGTCTTATCATACTAGAAACCTGATTTTTTTTTAAAAAATTTTATTTTTTTTATGACGTAGCCAGGTTTTTTGCATTGCAGCATCGCCATTTCGTGTTTACCTATTAATGACGTGACTAATTATAAATATATCATCTGGTAGTCTTATCGAACTAGGTTTAGTGTCGTGGGCTCCCCTACTAATAATTTTCGACAACACAGATCGTAGAAATAACCTATTCTTTTACTAGTAAAATAATGAACGCTCATTATTGTACTAGTAATAAAATAATGATATTATGGGCGTTGTATCCAAGTAGGTAGGAACTGTCATTTAATTTGATGTTTGTCAGTATTGAAAAGTGTTGTAAAAATGTTTGAAGTAGAAGAATTTCAATGTACACCTCCGGAATTAGTCGAAATGGCTAATTCCACTATTGAAACACTAATTCCGACGAAGTCAAGAAAAGTGTATGATTTTGCTTATGAAAAATTTATAAAATGGTGTATTAATAAATAGTTGAGATATAAACAATGTATTCAATTTTTTCAATTTACGCTTGAAGAAAAAATAGTATATGTCACTCGAAGCAGAAGACCCTTTATATGTTTCGCCCAGTTTGCAGAGCCTCGGCTAACGCCTCGGCAGTGCAAGAATCTGGGCTCAACAATAATGATAGCCTTCTACTCCTAGTAACATAATGTACTATTATATAGTGAAACATAAGCCAGGTGTTTTTTATTTTAAAGTTTATACTTTATTCATAAAATTTTATTGTTTTCAACATTATGCTCATCTATACACAAATTGTATAATTACCAATTTTATAGGTTCAGTATAAAAATATTTCCTACGAGCAAGCAATTAGACATTAAAGAGCAAGAGGATATTATGACACAATCTACATTCAGTCCTTCTTTAATGAACATGGATAATGGACCTTTCACTTCTAAAAGAGTTGTTCATGAGAGTAATACACTTCATAACAAACAACCACATGGTATGTTGCTAACCAGTGTATTTTTTGTAGCATATTATTCTTAAATTAGCTGATCAATCATTAAAAAAATTATATTTAGGTTTTTTATTTTCACTCAATTTTGTTAAACATAACAATTGTGTCGCCAAACACAGTGGCTTCTTCAGATGAGTAATTCAACCTAACTTTACCAATGGAATTTATTTATTTAAGAATACAACTAATATTCAACAATTTGTTGTTACTATAGTTGACTTACAATTAAATTTTTAAAATTATGAAATTTACATTTTATTGAACTTCTTATATGGTATGGCATGCTATTGAAAGTTATCAGACTGGCATAGATAGGACTCTTCCTACGACATTCTGTTTTCGTTCTATGTAGGTAATATGAATTGTTTTGCCCTGTTTCGCGGTTGGTAATGCTCCTATTCGTGTATCGCTGTATCACGGACAGCATGAGTAGTTGTAGAGAGGTGGCCACACCCTAAACCGGGTACGGCACCACAAGAAGAATGCTTTGAACTCTTTTTAATAGATTCTGACTCTTTAAATGGTTGTTTTCTAATTTGAAAATTAATTTACACTGTTGAAACTTAACTAGTTTCTCTATCTTCATATATTGATATCTTTCATATAATTCCTTCGTTGGATAATCATATGAAAGATTATGGAGTCGTTTTATTACTTTATTTTGTAATCTCTGTAGCCTATTGAGATTGAGTTTTGTTGTGTTGGACCAGATTACCGACAAATAACTGAACACCGATTGGAAGTAGGCATAGTATATATTTTTGCTCGACTGTTTATCAAGATATGGCTTTATATGCCGAAGATTTGCCACCAATGGTGAGAGTTTATCCATAATCATGTCCACATGTGAATTCCACGTTAATGAGTCTTCTATGATTAACCCCAAGTATTTTGTTTTTTTCACCTGCCTAAGCGTCCTACCATTAATAACCAATTGTGGATGGATGTTACTATTTCTGGTAGTTCTATTTCTGAATAGGATGTATACTGTTTTTTCTTCATTTATTACTAGTTTATTAGAAATCAGCCAAAAGGAATATCTTACAAATATAGAAATATGATATACAATGAGGAAACCTGAACGTAATCTATTGGCAGGTAGGTGAAAGTATGAAATTCGGTAAACATTACAGTTACAAACATTCAATATATCATATAATCAAGAAGAATTATTATTAGAGAAACATTGAATCTTTGTACCTGTTATGTTTACCCACTTTCATACTTTTATCTACCTGCCCATAGATTACGTTTAGGTTTTCCCATTTTTATATTTGTAAGATATAGTAAAGTAAGTTTGAATAACTCATCCAAAGAAGCCACTATGTTCGCCGAAACAATAGTTATGTTCAACAAAATATAGTGTGAATCAAAAAGCCAAGTTTTATTTACATTATAATTACAGATTTTTATCAAGTATTGGCCCAATCAATTGGTGCTCAATTATTGTTCAGAATTCAATAAAAGTTAAGTTTATAAATACTACCACAACTTGAAATTTTGCACCATCAATAAATTTAGAAATATTTTCCAACTTTTTAATATTTCCTTAACGTGTAAACATGACTACATAGGGCATAAATTTACTCTAAGTGAGATGGTTTCTTCGTAGTATACAATTTGAGAGCTGAAAAAATATTGAATTTCTTGCATCAGAAGTTCTTGAAGAGTTAACTGAATAATAAATTTTGAAAATAGTAATTGTGCTATGGCTCGATAGTAAAAATTAATTAAAGTTTTAAGGAATTTTTATTAACCAATTTCAAAGAGGTAGCAATATGTGTGGCAAGGTCAACTATATGCCCTTATGTGTTACAGAACAATGTAAACGAACGTAATTTGGTTATCCTGATGGTTACCAAACTAATAGTATGTTGTTGTTATTATACTGTAGAGTAGGAAGTTATTGTCTAAATTGCAGTTTAAAGCCAAAATGTTTATTTTTCAGAAGGGGAAGAACTAATAATTCCTGGAGATAAAGAAGAATTAGAAGAATTTATGAGACTAACAACAGAATCAGCCAAGATATTGATTGATTTTGCATTACCCTTAGTAAAAATGCAATTGATTTCTAAACACATTTATGAATTAATTTATAATCGAATTAATAATGACCTGTTACTTTGGGAACCTGATGATCCCAAAACTAAACCAAAGTCCTCTCAATGTTTTGAACCTTATTCTAATATGATGCCAGAACCTTCGAACATCTTCAATGATTGTAAAAGTGGCGTTCAATATGGTAATTTAATTTTTGTCTCAATATACACATTGTTTCTACCCTGGTGTTTGGCCATTCAAGGATAAATTTAGAATCTATTAAGTATATAAATATATTTTCTTTTCGCTTTTTATTAGGTTATTTTTGAAGTTGAGTGATTGAGTCCATCAAAAATGACTTGCTCTATTTTGTTGTTTCATTAACTCATAAATTGAATTCAAGAAGTTTAATTTTTTGTCAACGCTTAAGATAATTTATAGCGCAATATATTTCTCATTACTTTCATAAAAAGTTGCATGTATGAAATGGACTAATATTAATAAGAATAATAAATCAATTCTCTCAAAATTCCTATATATTTCATAAGTACTAGTTCACAGATTTTTTTTGGTCATAATATTCATCAAAACATGATCTGTCATTCTTCTACTATAAGTTAAAAATTTCAATTACACATTATTTTTAGCTTCTGATAGTGATACAGAAGATAACTCTGAAGAGGATGGTGCAATACTTTTTTATTCAACATATGATAGACCTAAATCGAGTGCCTCACAGGGAGCAGATATGACAGAAATTTCTAGGCAAAGTAATCTGGTCCTTAATCTACAAATAACTCATGGCATTGTTTCATATAACACCCCAGTAAGAGATTCAACAACTAATAATGTAATACCTGGACAAGTTGGAGATTTTCTTATGAATGTTGACAATGCTATAGTATTCCTAGTAAATGGCTACAAAGGAAATCAGGAGTTAGGTTATGTCAGCGTTCAAGTTGAACGTGGAGGATTATTTCATTGCGGTAAGTTATAAATATTTTCATGAATAAATTCTAATGAACTGCAAACAGTGAAACTGTTTGTACTACTACATTTAAAAATTAGTTAAACACGAAAAATTGCATCTACCCTTGCTAATATTTATTTGCATTGATGGATTCTGAACATGATTCGTTAAACATTGAAAAAATAATTTCAATGAATTTCGCCGTTTATTGTCATGTTTTGTAGCAACAGTTAGTTTAACCTCGTTTAATATTAATTAGGACAGCTCTAAATTATTGTTGGATTATCTTGAACTCTACACTGAAACATATAATCGATTTAAGACTGCCGAATGATATGCGTGATTTATAACACATGATGTATACATTCTACTTCATACTAGTCTCAGATTCGTATGCTAATCTACGGAACTAAGCATATTATCTACTCTTGAAGTACACATGACAACAAACAATAATTTAAATATTCTTGATACTTTGTTAACTCTCTGTGGTCAGACCAGAATATAAGAATATTTATAGTAACTATAAGAAAATATATGACCAGGCAATTTCTGCGGCAAATAAAACTTTTTTCAGTAAATACATTGATAACTTCAGTAATAAATCCAAAGCTGTTTGGAAAGTGCTTGATTCGGTGTCAGGTAGGGGTAGAGAGTATGTCCTACCTCTCAGAACAGAAAATCCAGTGAACCTATGCAACAATTTTAATGATTTCTTCATTGGAGGATCATGCACGTATGGTCCTCTTGGAACATCACATGCTTCAAACTTCGGAAAAATTGAAAAATCATTCTTTTTTTTCGATGTCACAGAGAAGGAGGTTATAACTGCAGTGAAATCTCTTAGAACCTCCAACTCCTGTGGACATGATGGCATTCCCATTTCTATTATGAAAAAATCGATCCATCTCATCAGTAAGCCTCTGGCGCATATTATGAACTGTTCTTTCCATACTAGTTGTTTTCCTTATGATTTAAAAATTTCTTTAGTAAAGCCTCTTTTCAGGAAGGGGAATGTCACTGATTTTAGTAACTATAGACCTATTCATATTCTATCCAGCTTTTCTGAAATTTTCGAAAAAATTTTGGCACTCAAGCTCTTGGACTTTTTTCCAAATTTAAAGTGATATCCTGCTCTCAACATGGTTTTACAAAAATCAAGGGCACAGAAACAGCTGTTTTTGAGCTATTAAATGCTATTATTTCTGCTCTTGAGAATAGGGAGGCTGCTTTGGCGTTGATGTTTGACTTATCTAAAGCCTTTGACTCTGTCATACACATAACTCTTCTTGAAAGATTGGAGTCAGATGGCATTCGGGATATCTCTCTCAGATTTATTGAAAGCTATTTGAATGATAGGCAACAGAAAGTTATAACTAACTTAGGTGGTAACATGTACCACTCTGAGTATAGGGTCCTTTCAAGAGGAGTCCCTTAAGGAAGCGTGCTTGGCCCTTTACTTTTTGTTATTTACATAAACACTTCCTAATGTGGGCTATGCAGTTGCCTGCACACCCATTTTTTACGCTGACGATAGCAACTTCTTCATTGCATCTACTGATGTTGAATCGTGCTTAAAGATTGGTGGTACTGTGGCTGCGGAGATGGACAAATAGTGCAGTGACAGTAGCTTAGTCATCAATAAGAGCAGAACTCAAGGCATTGTTTTCTGTGGTAATAAACCTAAAAGTAGTTGCCCATCATCTTTGTGTATTAATGATGACTACAATATCCTTCTAGGAGAAATGGCCAATTTCTTAGGTATTACATTAGACATACACCTAGGATGGTCTCCACATGTTAATAAACCTAGAAAAAAGTTAAACTCTGTACTGTACACTCGTGTGGTCATCAAAAGCAGGATAAACTCAGATTGTGTTCGCACTTTATATTTTTCTAACTTTCAGTCATATGGTATTATCTTCTGGAGTAGTTCGCCTTCTGCGAAAGATATTTTTTTTTATCTCAGAAAAGAGCTATGAGAATTAAGTTCAGTTTAGGTTAAAGAGGATCTTGTCGAGGTGTTTTTAAAGCTAAAAATATCTTAACGTTTCATGCTTTATATATCTATCGACTTATGATCTTTTTAAAACTGCATCCGCATTATTTTAACAAATATGTAAATAAAAACGCAACCCGACGAATATTTTGGTTTCATCTACCTATTCACTATAGCTCTAGGTTTGCCAATGGCCCTTCATATATGGCTATTCGAATTTTTAACCTATTGCCTAGGAGTCTGCGGTTAACTGAAAGTATTGGGGTCTTCAAAAAGCACCTGTATAAATATCTTATTGATTGTAAACCATGTTCTATTAATGAGTTTGTAATTTCGTGTAATATTTGAAGCTATTTTTCTTTGTTTTGAATTGTCAAACTTTTTTCTTTGTATTATCCTTATTTCGACTTGTTTCATTTGTATTAAGAATACTTATTGGGGTGAATAAATTGTATTGTATTGTATTCTTTTTGGTCGATTGAAAAAATGGCAGCATCCCCGGGATTTCTTGTCACTGAAACTATACAAAAAATTACCTGTAGAATTAAGAAGCATATCACTTGTTGTTTAATGTTTAATGTTATATATAGTGCTTAGATTGTGTGAAGCTAGATATTTCTTCAATTATGTGATCTGTAACTGTTTCTGTTTTTAACTGTTTTTTGTTTCTTAATTTGTTTTTATGAACTTGTGCATATACAATAGTATCATCCACCAATAAATACTCACTTCTACATCTATTTGAATCGTACGTCACTATATAATGAAGTAGGTGGAAGTCCCTTTCTTTTATGATTCCTTTCAACTATCAATAAAAATTAATAGTCACGGATGTTCATAGTTGGTGAATATTCAAATATTTTATTCTTGCCCGTTCTCCATTTAGTTAACACTTTGAAATTAATATACATGGATATAGAATATGAATATTGTAGCATTATTTTTTGACATCTAGGCACAAAAAGCTGTTGGCTCATTCAACTTGCACACTTGCAAGTTCACAATTTCACAATCTGAGGAGTTTTCTATTAATAGAAAAACTTACATACCTCTATAATTTGATATATATGTAGGATTTGAGTATTCGATCGAGTAAATTGAAACAATTGCAATTAAATGTACCCTATACTCCAGATTATTTAACTCTGATGGCGTTATGAAATAATTTCTAAACTACCGCTACAATTAACCTTTTCGTATTAGCTTTGTTCGCGGTAAGGTTTCAGAACTGATTCGGAGCTAGTGCATAACCAATTCGTTATTGGCATAATACGCATGTTCGATTATGAATCGATTCCGGAGTCTGGAACTTACAGTTCTTGTTTGATCCATCGAACTGGTGGAACCGATTCCGAACTAGATCGAGTTTATGTGCGAAGGCTGAATCCTTACTGTGAATAAAGCGCTATTATCAGAGTGAGTTTATAAATTATCTCATAAAACGAGGGTTCAATTCATCTGAGCCAATACGTGTATTGCACATATTTTGTTTTCATGCCATTTATAGTGCTGGAATTGTGTATGTTTCCACCATTTCATTACATGTCGATACTCATTTTCACTCTTTTACATTTATAATCACCTGAAAAAAATTGTTTGCTCTACTACATGTCTCAAACTCCATTTTTACAAGTTCTTCATCCTCCCACATTGGTATCGTTTATGCAAAACTTAATTAAAAATACTTCTTGTAGTAACTTCTTGAAAAAAATTCAAATTGAGTGTTAATTATATATTTTTTTAGTAGATCATGAAAGTTAAGGGATTAAACTAGTTCAGAGCAGTCACTTATTCATTCGGTATCTCATATAACCAAAGTACACTTTTATACATAATAAAACTAATTTTTTTATATTGAATAAACAAAAAAATATGTTTTCAGCAATGATGCCATCTTCAAATGTAAAAGTAGACCTTCCTATGCAAGGAAATCTTGGAAAACACCTGCTTCCAACTATTTATAAATCGGAAAGAGGAATACTTGCCGAAGTACAACATGAAAATACAGTTCGAGATATGCTAACAGTATCATGTAAAATTGAAACTAAACATGAAACTCATCATATCAAGGTATTAACTGCTGTTTTCCATTGTTTGCTTTTTATTTAAGTTTTCACCTTTCTAGATAATTAAGGTAGCCATAGGACTCAATCAAGGTACCCTGCGTCACAGAATGTGCTCAGAACCCAATACTTGGCTGTCGCAGATGTTAGACTTTGTTAACGTTTCTGATTATCCAATACCAGGATATAACTCCAAAGAAGTCGTAACCGAGCTTCATATACACATGTGGGATTGTGCCATAGATTATAGACCGCTCTACCTGCCATTGCGGTCAGTAATCAGCCTTGGATCATTTAGCATGACTTCTCATTTGGCTGATAAAAAAAATACTTCAATTTTGAGGTTTATTGCAGAAGAGTGTAATTTGTTCATAAGCGAGAAAGCGCCCCCTAAGAATGGCGTACCATCAAATTCTACAGTGAATGTCAGAAAAGATTATGTTAATGTTTTATCTCTAGGATTATTTGATCTGAGTTTAAGAATTACTGATAAGGTAAGTTGGCTATCAGTGTTGTTCATTCATAGCTATTAAGGCAAATCTAACTGGAATTTAAATGATGTATTCTTGTTATATAAGAATATTGGATATTTCATTTTGAAATTAATTCTGTCTTGTTGCATTTATAAATTTTAGATGGTACAATATAAATGTACTTATCTTAGTTGAAAAAATATAAAGATTCATGTTCATGAGAGGTTAAATCAAAATTTCGTTGTTTTCATGTTGAAAGACGAATATCAAGAAATAATAAAACACTTTTTTTCAAGTATTATATCCATGCATTTAATTTCTATTATTGGCATATGAAGCCTTGGTAAAGCCAAAACGTGATATGCATGGTTTATATCCATTTTATAAAAAATTATGTGCCTACTAGTAGGACACCTAGTAGATGAATATATAGCTGATGTTGACATGTAAGACACTTAAATTCATTTTATTTTTACTTGTGTTGGACTGACATTTTTGTTCATTTATTTATGTTGTGTATACTTACAGTGTTTTATAAGTGTCCAGCACTAGCAGATTTTCAATTTGTATTGCTTAATATTACTGCTGTTTGTGATTCTTTTATTTGTATTTTATTGTATTTATTATTATTAGCTCTATTATGACACGTTCTATGGCCAGATATAGGCTCGATTAAATTTAAATAAATAAAGGAATATTGTTACCTAATTTCCTCATTCTTCAAAAATCAGTTATATCTTTTGTAATACATGCATCTTTATGGAGGATTTTGTGAGATTAGTATTTTATATTCAAAATGTATTAATACATGTTTCTTTTTTGAAGAATTGTACGATGCAGCCTCATATTGACATGAGGATAGCCAATGATTGTGTTCATATATACACATGTGCTGACTCTGGAAAAGCTCTTACTCAGCTCATCACCTATGTTGCTACTGATGGCGATTTGAAATCGAAAGAAAATGTTACAAATGTCGATAATGCCTACTCTAGTCCTAAACATCACCCCACTGATCAGGAACTTATTAGTGTGGAAAAACGCCCAATACAAGATATAAGTCAGTTAACCAAAAGCCAATATCAACATGTTGATCAACTTCTTGGAGAAGCATTGTATGATGAGATAGAACCAAGTAAGTTTTTTAGTCATTCACAATTTCTTATTTGCATCGATCATGGATAGTTTGCACAAAATTTTGGGTGACTCAACTTTTTTATGAATGGAAATTAACCGAATAGTTTCAGAGCAAAAGGAGTATGCAGAGCACAGCAACATAGGGGCACCACAACATAGTGCCTATTCTAATCCTAGACATTATACTACAGATCAGGAACTTAGTGAGCAACAACTCCCAATACAGGATATAAGTCAGCTAACCAAAAGCGAACAAGAAAATCTTCTTGATGATGAAGCACGTAAGTTTCTTTGGTCCTTCACAATTTTTAGGTATATTTTCTCCGAAAGTCAATAGTGAAGTGTGGTAGTGGTTTTCAAATCCGTTTTAGACCTCCTAGACTATTTTTGAGATTTTTTTAGTATCATATACATACATATATATATATATATATATATATATATATATATATATATATATATATATATATATATATATATATATATATATATATACAGGGTGTTCCAGAATACCGTCAGAAATTTTCGGGGGGTTATTCTTTAAGACAATTTAAGAAAAAAAGTTCCAATGAATGTAGGTCCGCAAATGCTTCCTCACCGAAATAAAGGGTGTTGAAGTTTGAAAAAAAAATTAAATTTTTTTAATATCTTCTAAACTACCAATGCTATCAAGATGAACTCCATAACATTGTTATAACTTCTTAAGTTCTATGAACTACTGTTGAAATTTCTTCCAAAACTGTCATTATTCACCAATAATGACCTCCCTCAAAAATATGGTTAAATGAAACCCACGGTACCCCTCTATTCTCCGCTACTTAACAGTTTTGGAAGAAATTCCAACAGCAGTTTATAGAGCTTAAGAAGTTATAACAATGTTCTGCAGTTCATCTTGATAGCATTCGTAGTTTAGAAGATATTAAAAAAAATTACATTTTTTTTCAAACTTCATTTATTTCGGTGAGGAAGCATTTGCGGACTCATTGGAACTTTTTTTCTTAAAATGTCTTAAAGAATAACCCCTCGAAATTTTCTGACGTTATTCTGGAACACCCTGTAGATATATATATATATATATATATATATATATATATATATATATATATATATATATATATATTCTTTATGCTCCCAGTACACTTTAATATCCCGAAATTTAGCCTTCTGGGGCTTCTCCGAGGGTTAATGGAGATATTAAAATAAATGGAGGATGTAGTATTTTGCACCCCCAAACCTTCTCCATAGTGAATTGAAAATTTTATACTTGGATTGAGTTGATGTTAAGGCGGTGCCCTTGGCAAAATAAACTTTTTTCGCTAACCACCACCGCCATTTATATGGAGATATTTTATTTGTTCATAGTTTTAGAGGTTTGACTCACCTCCACAGCTTCTCTTGAATTAGAGGGTAGAAATCTCGTACGTAGATTGAGTTCATGTGAGAGGAGTGCTCTTTGGTGGTTTCCACTATTTTCCTAAACCGCCGCGATTTTTATGCAGAGATTTCTAATTTTTTAGTGGTTTTTGGAGGTTTTTGTGCACCTTCACGGCTTCTGCTGGGAAGAAATTGGAGCGTTGAAATTTAGTACGTGGATTGAGTTAATGTTGAAATACTTTGATGAGAAGTGCCTATTTGAGGTTTCGCCGAAATTTTTATGTTGAAACGTCAAACGTTTTTTTAGGATTTTCCAGCATTGCTCATCTCTACAGCCACTACAAATTCCGTTAGAAGGCTGAAAATGTGTTCGTGAATTCGGTTAATGTTAGGGAGGTGCTACTTTAGGATTTCAAATGTTTTCTCTCACCGCCGCAATTATGCAGAAATTTCATGGCTTTTGCAGGTTTTTAAGCTTTGTGCATCTCTTCAGCACCTCCAAAGTGACTTAGGGGGTTAATAAGAGTACGGTCTTAGATCGCAGCGCGACAGTACAGCAGCAAAGAAGGATTTATGCGCCTACATACTCACAAAACGAAATGCGCATGCAGTGCTGCCGTACTTCCGTAACTTTCCTGAGCTAGTAAAATGTTCAAATATTTACATTCTTTAGGTTATGGTTATGATGTTTATGTAAAGGAAAACAACATATAGATTAGTCAAGAGGAAAAAATTATGTTTTCACAATTTAGATATTAGTATGAACACATATTCTGGTTCCGTGCTTCACACTACTTGCTTTTACTCATTGTTTTTCACCAGCATTACTTGAAAGTTGTAAAGGTTATATGGTAATTTAGAGTTAACAATATCAGGTTCTAATTTCCATTATATGATTGAATTTATGATTTCTTTTATATTTCAATTACTTATTACATGAAAAGATTGTAATACCCCATTTTTTGAACACATATTCTGGTTCTGTGCTTCACACTACTTGCTTTTATTCATTCTGTTTATTATGTGGACAACAATACATCGTCTTTCTTATCAGGAGGACTTGAAAGTTTTTAGGCCAATTGTTACATTTATCTGTATTAGTAATTGGCTATGATTTTCCATGAATTAGAGCTTTATTTCCATACTAATATTTTTCACAGTTGCATCTTATTCAGTACAGCAATATGCATATAGAAATCGTTGCTCGGACGTTTCCTTCTATTATTAAAATTATGAGAATCAATAATATAACCTAACTTATGTCAAATCCAACATCTTTGTAAAATTCATATGCATCTTATTCAGTACGGCAGTTATATTCATATTACAACGTGGCAACACCGACCTTGCTGCTGTACTGTCGTGTGGCGATGCAATCCGGCCCCCGTTAATAATTTGTATGTAAAAACTAGCAAATATGAGGGGAAAATACGACCTTAGTGGCGAAGCTCTGCTGTTCACGCGCTCTTTTTATTTGGATCAATCACGGATACATTTTAGGTGACTCAACTTGTTACAAAATATGCTGCAGAAAATTAAATCCATATCAATCACCATGAATTTTGTATTTCACATTTTATACAGTATTTATATCAATAAAACAATATTACTAACACTTTGAATTAATTGATATTATAAATATTTTTGTAGAACTGGGTAACTATATGGCTAATATAGATGCACGGCATCATAGTGCCTATTCTAGTCCTAGACATCATATCTCTGATCAGGAACCTCTTAGTGAGCAACAACTTCCAATGCAAGATATAAGTCAGTTAAACAATAGCCAACGTCAACATGCGGAGCTTATTGAAGAAACAATGTATGCTGAAGAAGAACCACGTAAGTGTTTTTGGACCTTAACAATTTTTTTATTTTTATCAATCGTGAATAATTTGTGGTAAATTTTTGGTGAGACAACTTTCTTATATATCGAAATTATAAGTGCCCCCTTGCATAATCAGTCGAATAATAACCAAAAATTAGCATAGATACAAAAATTGGCCAATTTTCATTAATATATAATCCTAAATAAATAATTGGTTTGCCAAATTCGATTTCCCAAAATGCAGGCGGCCGAAGGCCGCATTTTGTCAAACTTATGAAGCCGAGATAAGGAGATCGGCACCGAATCGCGGGGCCCGAAGGGCCCCATCGATCGCCCACGTCCTTTCCGTAGTGCTTAGGCTACGTCTCGCCTCGATCCGAGACGCCGATTTTCGATATCGAACGTTTAAAGTTTGACGTTTCTCCGAAATTCGCTAAAACGGCGGCATTCCCGACGCTTAAGAACTATTTTCGCGTCCCATGGACTCGAATTCACGTGACCGCCTTTGGAGCCGATAGTTGGACGGGTTGAGTTCTATCGAGAAGTTTCGGCACGGCGAGGCCCAATGAGGTCGTAGTATCTAGCCGATTACACACGAACTGAGATTGACAGCGAGTAGATTGTGCGCCCGTTCGACAGAGGTAGGGACGGGCTCAGCACTCCTCGGCGTTCGAGAAACTATATTTTTATCGATCTATTCAATGGGCGATGGAGCCTCTCACTAGTCTATTATTAATTATTATTATGAATGTTACAAAATAGGATGCACATGAATCGATCAGGCTTAATATTTCAGATATCATTGAGTATTTTATATCTTTAATGGATATTATTAAAGATCTTAATTTATTTTATTTACAAATACTTTTTCAGAGCAAAGTAACTATATTGCTGAACACAGCATCATAGAGGAACCACAACATAGTGCCTATTCTAGCCCTAGACGATATTCGACTGATCAGGAACTTCTTAGGTTGCAACAAATCCCAATACAAGATATAAGCCAACGTCAATATGGTCATTTTCATGAAGAAACATCGTATGATGAAGCAGTACCACGTAAGTTTATTCGTTCTTCCCATTTTTTTCACTCAAACCAATTTTTCACAATTTATTCAGTATTTCACGTCTTTAGAAGAATAATATTATCAAAACTTTGAATTTATTGATATTAAACTTATTTTTTCAGAGCATAGTAACTATATTGCTAAACACAGCAACTTAGAGGAACCACAACATAGTGCCTATCATAGCCCTAGACGATATTTGACTGATCAGGAACTTCCTAGGTTGCAACAAATTCCAATACAAGACATACAACATGGTCAGTTTCTTGAAGAAACATTGTATGAAGAAGCAAAATCACGTAAGTTTATTGGTCCTTCACAATTTTTTCCCTCTAGCCAATTTTTCGTAATTTATTCAGTACTTTACATCGCTAGAAGAATATTATCAAAACTTTTGAATTGATTGATATTTAACGTATTTTTCAGAGCAAAGTAACTATATTGCCAAACACAGCAGCAAAGAGGCAACGCAACAAAATATCTATTCTAGTGGTGGACATAGTCCCAATGATCTTCTTAGCCTAGAACAACTTCCAAAACAGAATGTCAGTCAGTTAACCAACAGCCAAGATCAACATGTTGATCAACTTCTGGAAGAAGCATTGTATGACGAAGCAGAACCACGTAAGTTTTTGACCTTTACAATGTTTTCATTCGAATCTATTATACTTATTCATACATGAAATATTAATAAAGTCAATAAAAAAGAAGTTAGTTTCAAAATATAATGCAAAAAAATAACTTCTCCATGCTGTTATTAATTGCTCAGAATTGATTGAGTAATTACTTTGCTTCTGTGAAACAATATTGTTAAGACTTTTTCGTAATCCCATACTGTTATTTTGATTTAACGGTATTCAGATGACAATTGAAAAGTCAGTGTTAACGGCCGCCGGCCGTTATAATTTCATAACGGCCGGCGGCCGTTAAGAAATCACTTGTTCAAATATTTATTTCAAAACATCATTCTGCTTACAATAACAACATTGAAATCTCGGTCCACAGCGAGTTGGGAGAATAAACCTCTGATTTTCATTTCGCATAGGCTAATAATACATCTTCATTAACCACCTTTACATTCTTGCTTTTACGCCACATTTCAAAATTTTCATATTCTTTTTGATATCGCTCTTGAGTTGTTTTCGGCAGTTAATCAACACTCGCTGCACTGCACATGATTCTCCCAATATTTCTAAAGGAATTTGATTTTGTTCCTCAATTTCATCTATTTCATCCATGGTCGTCGTTAAAGCGAACTTGAGAACACATAAAACTGACGTTGTTTATAAAACTGTCAAACTGTTCCATGACAACAGAGTGCACGACGTTGGGATTTTTCTTTAGAATTGCGAGGTATGGGGTTTTTTCTTTCTTCGGAATCAAAATATAATCTTTCAACGGGATTACGAAAAATTTTTAACGACACACGGCCGATGCGCAAATAACGGATTCGGTTAGTTATAATCCTCGGCTGCGCCTCGGATTACAATATCCAACCTCATCCGTTATTTGCTACATATCGGCCTTGTTACGTTAATAACTATTAATTACATAATGTTATTTTTTCAGAACAACGTTGTTATATTGGTAAGCGCACCAACACACAGGCAAGGCTATGTTACTTCCCAGTAAAAAACCAAGTCATTGAAAATACTACAGTATGTAATTCATATCCTCAAATTGTGAAAGAGCTTGGGGACCTCACTCTACAATCTCTGGAGGACGACATAGACGACGATTTCTATTTTATTGATAAGGAAGCGGATCTTGGTTTGTTTCCTAAAAACGGAGTACCTGAAATTAAATGGCTTACAAATGATCCAGTGAGGGTTATAGATAATCATTTTTCCGTGCCAGTCGAGAAAAAAGATATGCTGGAAACGCCGGATAATTTTCCTGTGCCAAAATATAAGTATACTTTGTGTAAGATGAACATAATTTGGCACATGTTTGGTGGTAATGATTTTAAACGTTCCAAGAAGGAAAAGAAAGAAAAAAGAGTTAACTTTGATGATATTAATCAACATGACAGCGTTTACTTCTCTAATTCGGAAGAGATCATCATCAAAAAAGATTTTTCTTATGAAGGAAAATCCGATCCCAAATTATCATGGAAAGCTAGGGGCGGAGTTAATAGAGATCATAAAGTTCTCATGGAACTCGAACTTAATAAGGTCAGTTCAATATTTCAATAAGTAGACAGTGAAACTGAATAATTATTTTTTGTTAGGTTCAATTTCAGCATGAAGTTTATCCAGAAACAACATATCAATCTTCGAGACAGGTTCTGTTGATATCTGAATTGGAAATTAGGGATCTATTGGCAAAGAGCGAATTTAATAAATTCTTGTATCAGTATACAAGTTCAGATAAGCCGAAAAAATCTCAAGGACATATGGTGTGTATTAACTCGCAATCAATCCATAATTTCTAACCATTCCTATAGTGTAATCAAATTACATAAAGTGAACAAGGAAAATTCTTTAATAATTTAAAAATTATCAAACAACTTTCCAAGGTAGCTGGTTATACGTATTCCGCAACGCAAAATCTGCATTCACAATCTAACGGTGAATTATAGAGTCGGGGTGTTAAGTCACCCCGACTCAAAATCTGCATACAGCTGTTTCGATCTTATTAGATCTCATCAGATCGAAACAGCTAATTTTTAAATTATTAAAGAATTTCCCTTGTTCACTTTATGTAATGTATAAAATTGACCATGGTCAACAAGTATGTTTTTCATGATTTGATATATATATATATATATATATATATATATATATATATATATATACATATATATATATATATATATATATATATATATATATATATATATATATATATATATTTGTTTGTTTTATTACAATAAAATTGGCGACCTCTTCAAAATTTACGAAACAAAATTACTATGATATTTATATTTGAAATATATATTGTTATATAGTTAGCTGAATTGGTCCTTATTTTCCCTAACTCCTGAGGAAGTCTCTGCAAAATAAGCCGAAACATCGATCGATATTTTACAAATCATCCCGTAAACCTATATATATATATATATATATATATATATATATATATATATATATATATATATATATATATATATATATATATATAATATATGTATATATATATATATATATATATATATATATATATATATATATATATATATATTATATATTATCAGAGAAAGATTCCGGGGTTCAATCCGATTTCGGAAGTTGTTGGCGCTGAGAAGCACCGTTTGTTTCACGACGTTTCGCCAAAATCTCATTTGGCATTTTCAAGTGCTGCTGTACGTCTGGTGGACTCGACGGCAACTACTGTTCGCCTCTGCTTGTAGCTCGGTTTTATTGGCATTGGCTGGTCTCGTTTCCCTGATTGGCCGGTTCGCTGCATAGGCCCCGCCCCCTCACTTCTTGACTTGTTGTTTTATGCGTTTTCGTGTTTTTTAAAATTATTTTCCAAGTCAGTGAATATTTTAGAGCATCGTCTCGTTTGTTTAGGTGTCCTGATTTTTTCTATTTCTAGAGATTCTCTTATGGTACGGACCCTGTAGTTTTCTATAGATGCTATTTCTCTTGATCGGTCAAAATCGATTCTGTGGCCTGTTGGCTTGATGATGTTGAAACAGGGCTGATGTTGTTTGTTTGTTTCTGACGCTATTTTTATGTCTTGTATTCTGGCCGATATTTTTTCTGTTCGTTTGTCCTATGTATGTTTGGCCGCAGTCTGCACACGGTATGCTGTAGACGCCGTTGGTTTTCTAATCCGATTTTTATCTTTCGGGTTTCCCAAGTATATTGGCTATTTTTCTGGGTTTAAATATTGGTGTTATGTTATTTTTCCTCAAGACTCTTCCAATTTTATCTGTAATTCCTTTTACGTAGGAAGTACTGCTTTTGTCTGGATTCTTCGGCGTTGTTTTTTGATGTTTTTATTGGATTTTCTTGTTTTTTGATGGCCTTTTTTGATGTCGGTGTATGTATATCCATTTTGTCGTAAGGCGGTTGTGATCTGTTCGATTTCTTGTTTCTCTTGTTTCTGGTTCTGTTAGTCGTTAAGATCGAGAAATTAATGAGTTTACTACTGACTGTTTTTGTGAAGGATGGTGGTGGGATTGAGCGTTCAGGTATCTGTTAGTGTGTGTTGGTTTGCGATATACACTGAAGCCCAAAGTACCGTTCAGATTTCTTGTCAGGAGTAAGTCCAGAAAAGGCAGTTTTCTATTTTGTTCAATTTCTAAAGTAAACTGGATTTTTTGGTGTATACTGTTGAGATACTGTAGAAAATTCTCTAGATCTTTCCGAGAGTGTGGCCAGATTAAGAAAATATCATCAACATAGCGTTTCCAAAATTTTGGTTTCAGGGGAGCATTTTGTAGAGCCTCTTTTTCGAAATATATCATAAAAAGATTAGCTATGACTGGTGAAAGCGAGGATCCCATGGGTGCGCCGTCTGTTTGCTTGTAAATTTTATCGTTAAACATGAAATAAGTGTTTTTCAGACAGTGTTCCGCGAGGCCGATGACGTAATCTGGAAAACGCTCATTACTGGAAATTTTGTCTAGGGCTTCCTCAACGGGTATACTCGGGTAGTGATTTTATGTCAATGTCATATATATATATATATATATATATATATATATATATATATATATATATATATATATATATATATTTATATATATATATATATATATATATATATATATATATATATATATATATATATGTATATATATATATATATATATATATATATACTATATATATATATATATATATATATATATATATAGATAGATATATATATATATATATATATATAGATATATATATATATATATATATATATATGTACGGCTCAGAGTGTGATTAATTGTTCGAAGTTCATATCATAAAATGTTTATTTTATAATAACGCATCCCTATTGAATGCTGACGATTTCTTTGAACTGACTTTTTTAAAATATGTGATAATGAAGGTGCCGTTTTTATTGTCGCTTCGACCTCAATATTAATATTTTAGAGAATTCCAAGAAAGCTTTAGGTTCTCTTTGCAGGAAATTTTTAACTTCAGATTACTCTTCCAACACGAATTACTTCACTCTCTGCCATTAGTATGCTTACCCATCTTTGGTTGAGGCTCATGTATCTGATTATACTGACCAGAAGTTCTGTTTTGCATGTTCTAAAGTACCGCCTCGAAGTTGTAAAACTTTTAAACGTTTTTATATCACGAATAACGTTGATAACCTCTCAATGCAGGTTTGGGATGATATCTTCAATATTGCTTGTAACGTGAACAATATGTGGAAAAACTTTTCTAATCGATTTAAGGTTGTTTTTGACGTTTTCCCAAGAGATTGGTGTATAGTCCTGGGGGTAAGTCGTTTATGCAAACTACTGAGGGAGGTAAAGAATCTCAGCCTACTCTTGGATCATTATTATATTTCGTCTTGTTTTTTGGCCCAGAACTTATTGAGGACTATTAAACAGTGAAGTACATATATGATCTTGTTATTCATAATGGGAAAAAGCCTTTCCATGAATCAGTTATCTCAAAGTCTGTTAATAAAATGAGAGCAATTTGAAAAATTGTAAATGGTTTAACCTCTAACGGATCCAAATCAAAATATCAACATCACAATGACTACGATGAGACCTTGAATAACCATTTCTTGAACTCTTTATCTGCTAGCATAGTTCCTGGTCTAGCTATTCGTTCTGGCAAATCTCAGAGGAGTAGTGAATCTTTGTATATCTTTGAAATCTGCGATAAGAGAATAATAATTGTAATCAATTTCAAGAGAACTAGATGTTGTCAATATGAAGGAATACCATTGAATACTATAAAGAAATCACGCCTTCAACATTTTGAATAAGTCATGTCATCTTGGTGTTTTTCCTAATCCTGAAAGACGGCTATAGTAAAGCGTCTCTAAAAAAAAAAGGGATCTTAATGTATCTAATAATGTAGAGAAATATCGCTCGATAAGTATTCTCCCAGCATTTTCAAAGAGCTGTTAGAAGTTTTTGGCGAATCGCATTTTGAATTTCTTCAGAAAGTTCAAAATTTCCTCCAAATATCAACACGGATTTACTTAGGATAAAAGTATTTAAAATGCAATTATTGAGATTACCTACAAAGTAATCATGGCTCTTGGGAGGGGCGAAAGCCCAACTGCTCTCTTGATTTATCGAAGGCCTGATCAACCATGTTCACCTTTGTCGTAACCTGGAGTTTTATGGAATAAGGGATAATCAGCAGGTTGATGAAAAGTTATCTTGAGAATAGACATCAAATGGTTTGTTCACACAAGAATATTTTCACCTGTTACTCATCACAGCGTATTGTTAGTTCAGGAGTTCCTGAGGGAAGTATGTTGGGGCCATTATTGTTCGTTATTTATATTCATGATGAGCCTTATATTTTTCCTTGCATTCTCAACAAACACCCTTGCCTATTCTGTATGCGGACGATATAAATTTGATTTTTTGTCTTCTGATGTGGCTGATATTCCTGTTTATACTGAACTCGCCATAATCAATTTCATGAAATGGTGTTCAGGGAACGTCTTATCACCGGGAAGACAGATTGCGTGATCTGTACTCATGACAAATTTAAAACTATTCTCCCTGACAGTATACTTTTAAATGGCTGTGATATAAAAATTAATACTCACCTCTGCTGAGGTTCTCGGAATTCACATTGATTCACACTTGAAGTGGGGTGTTCATGTGTTAAACACCATTTTTGTAGTCAGGTTCATATCGAAATTCTTCTTGCTGTTTATTTCTCAAATTTTCAGACATGTGTTATGGCATAATTATTTGGGGAAATCCTCATCTTTTTTGATCTCAAAAATCGGCCAGGAGGTTAATTTTCAACCTTGGTTTCGGAGAATCTTGCAGAGGGAGATTTATGGACTGTATATTCACAACTTGTTCTTGTTCAAGCATCAACATTATTTTAAAGAAGCACTGAATGAAAATCATACCTCTAAGACAATGGAATACACTTATCCAATTCATTCTACTTCTCTATTAGAAAGTAACTCCTATATGTCCTGAAACTCATTGATTCGCTACCAATTAATTTTCATCTTCTGAATAACTTTAAAGCATTCAGGAAAAGTTTATTAAGATTCATTTCAGATTGTTAGCCATATGATATAGATGAATTTGTTCTATATTCCTGATCTATGGATAATTTAAGATGAGCGTTTGATCTGCATGTTTTATTCGTGTAATTTGTTATTTTGTAATTTATTTGTGAGCTTTTGATATATTTTTTAATATTGCTGTGTTTATTGGTTATTCATAATATTTTCAATACGTGAGAAACACACATATACATGTATGTATATGTGTGTGTGTGTTACTAAAAGAAAATGGCACTCAAGTAAACCAAATATAAAATCGAAAGTATTCTTTCAGGATAATTTTTTTTCAATCAAAATTTCGTAGATCTAATCAAAATTGATGACTAATCTATGTTTCTACCTTATTATTTAACCAAACATCAGAATTTTATTTTTTCAATATATCTATGGTTCTTGTAGGTCGTCATAAAAGCTGTACATATTCGACCTGACAAAAAGTTGCCTGCTGAAGAATGTTGCCTGCGAGTATCTTTACTACCACTGCGGTTCAATATAGATCAAGACTCCTTAAAGTTTATTGTCAACTTCTTTACTGAGTTAGGACAAGATCCAGATGGAGGTAAGTTTGTTTATTCATTTTATGAGTTTTATTTTGCATTACTATTTATTTTAGAATGTGATATTATAGCTGTTTCGTCATCCAAAGAAAATACAGCTACCCGCCAAGAACCTGTTCTAACAGTCGATGTAGAAAATGCAAAAAGAAAAGAAAACAAGCAACTAGAAATATCATTATTCGATGATAATTTGATATATTTAGATCATTTCAATATTCAAGAGAAACCTAAGTCGTCAGAAGATACTCCAGTAGTTGAGAGTAGCAATAATCCTATTTTCTTCAGGTAAAAGATTTAATAAATCTTTATTTTTGATTTACTGTTAATGTGAAAGTTAATTCAAAATTTATATATACACTGGCCAGCAAAATTAACGCACCACTAAAATTTGGGTCAATTTCAAAGTTAATTTTCTCGCGAACTGCTGAATCGATTTAGATAAAATTTTTTTTCAATGTAGCTCAAATCTTCAGAAATGACGGTATGCAAAGAGAGAACATTTAAATTCGAGTTTTAGGCATATACTGGGTGTTTGAAGAAAAACTAGTAAAATGCACAACTTTTGTCATATTCTGTGGGAATTCCCATCAACAGTATTAGGTGTCTCTCTAAGCCAAAATATAGCCCCATCTTTCACAAGCATTTTGTTTTCTTATTCACTTTTTTATCTTGCTTATTAAACGAAATACTGAATTTAATGTATAACGTGACAACTAAAATTTTAAAAAAATTTGAAATAAAATCTTAAACATTAAAATAAAAAGTCAACATCGGGTGTTTTCTCCCCTATTCCTTATAACTGATTGACATCGACGACCCATATTTTGAACCAGACGTCTTATTTTTGCTTGATCTATATTTGTCCATATTTCCCTCATAATGTTTTCTACATCATCCAAGGAGGCAGGTGGGGGTTGAGGTCTGGACTACCTGGAGGCCAATCTAGGACCTCAATATTCACCTGATTTAGATAATTTAGTTCTATTTTCGCAGTATGTGGTCTGGCATTATCTTGCATTAGTATAAAATTATCTCCAATATAACCAGCCATAGGGACTACATGCTTTGACAAATTTCGTCAATGTATTCTTCGCTATTTAAAGGTGCTACATGTAAGGACATGATGTCTGTACGAGCTGCCCAAAGAAATTCCGTCCAAAAAACATCATAGAGCTTCCATTAAATAAACTCGGTTTTAGCGAATATTATTTTTGTGAATAAACGTTCGTTTGGCTGTCGAATAATTTCTGAGCTTCGATCCTTGCTGTAGAGATAAAACCTCGTCTCATCAGTGAACAAAACTCGTTCCCAATCTTCAGCAGTCCAGTTCACATGTTCCCTAGCAAATTGAAGTCTCTAAGTCTTTTTTCGACATTAAATTCCGTATTTCATATAATATGTGAGATAAAAACGTGAATAAAAAAACAAAATACTTGTAAAAGATGGGGCTATATTTTGACTCAGGGAGACACCTAATACTGTTGATGGGAATTCCCACAGAATGTGACAAAAATTGTGCATTTTACTAGTTTTTCTTCAAACACCCAGTATATGCCTGAAACTCGAATTTAAATTTTCTCTCTTTGCATAACGTCATTTACGAAGATTTAAGCTACATTGAATATTTTTTTTATCTAAATCGATTCAGCAGTTCGCGAGAAAATTAACTTTGAAATTGACCCAAATTTTAGAGGTGCGTTAATTTTGCTGGCCAGTGTATATATATATATATATATATATGTGTGTTCAGAAAGATTTCCGCGGTCGGAAGTATTTGAAAAATTTGGTTCACGGAATGAACCGCGTGAAAGATTTGAAAAATCTCGACGTTTCGGCTCCTTTTGCGAAGCCATCTTCAGGAGAATTAGAAGGGGAATAATTCAGAATCGTGGCCTCAATCTGCCTACTCCACGATTCGAATTAGGAGGAATCGGAAACAATACGATTGCGTGGTCTCAACCTGCCTACTCCACTAACCGTACTGCTTCCTGTCAACTCTGAAGTCTCAACCTGCCTACTCTTCAGAGTCAACTCTTCAGGAGCCGAAACGTCGAGATTTTTCAAATCTTTCACGCGGTTCATTCCGTGAACCAAGTTTTTCAAATATATATATATATATATATATATATATATATATATATATATATATATATGTCTATAAATATAGGTAGTCACCGTTGACGCGATAGTGCCTAAACGTTAAAAAAAATTATTGAAGGATATTTTAAAAATATACAAATTATATATATATATATATATAAATATATATATATATATATATAAATATATATAAATATAATAAATAAATAATATATATATATATATATATATATATATATATATATATATATATATATATATATATATATATATATATATTTATTATAGTTAATAAGTTTCTTGAACCTTTTTGTTGAAATATGCTTTAATGAAGTTTAGTGGGTATTAGGTTTTACGATATTGATGTTCAATTTGAAATTATTCAAGATTTATTTCCATACCTGTTAACGTTTCGGCTGGTTTCCAAGCGTTTGTCAAAACTATAAAATTGCAAAATAAAGAAAACTTTCAGTATCTTAGAAAATATTCAAAAATTGCAAATTTATTAATCCTAACACAATCAATGCATTTTTCAAGACACATAATATGAAATATCAAATAATCTGACATTAAAAACTAGTATATGTCACGATGATCTGGTATCTATCATCATTTGTCAACAATTGAAAATTAATCGTCTTCAAACAATCGCAAGAGGTAAAACTTTCACTCATTGGCAGAAACACACATTGTCTTGCTTATTGTCTAGGTGAAGTAGCTTTTAAACTAAATTGTTATATAGTTTGTTAAGTTGTTCTAAGTCCTTTCTGTTATTAATGGAATTTAGGTTTTGTTTTATTGCTATCATCTCGTGAATTTCACGTTTCTTTTTGTAAGGTTCTGTTTTCGAGATTTTTGTGCTACTAAAATCATTTTTTGAATGTATTGGTGTTGCCATAATATTTACAAATATCAAATATTACTCTACTACCGTAGAGTAATGCTTCCTAGAATCGTGAACGTTGTTGGACATAGTCTGCCATGGATCGAATATTCAATGTAGTTAAGAACGTATACCGTGAAGGATAGACGATAGAGGATTAATCCATTTAATGAAATCTGCTGGTAACTACTTTTCTCGAACTTTGTTGCCTCCAATCATCAAAAACTGTTTCGTCGAAACTACAAAATGCGTTGCGCGTTGCAAGTCGGTTTTTGAAATTGTCCTCCGTTTTAATATTTTAATTATATTAATAACTGTGTTGTGTTTAAATGCTTATCTATTTGTATAATGAAGCTGTTCAATATTTATTTTAGGAATATCGTATTTGGCCCAGATGTTCTCATAAAAATTGACTATCAAGGTAAACGTGTGGAATTAGTTGATGGCTCATTGGTCAGTGTGTTGATTGGACTGATGATGGGCCTTGGACAATTGAATTGCTCCGAGTTGACGTTGAAGCGAATTTCATATAGAAATGGTTTATTAGGAACTGACAAACTTATAACTTTTCTTCTACAAGAATGGCTGAATGACGTAAAGAAAAATCAGCTGCCGAGTTTACTGAGCGGCATTGGCCCGATTTACTCTTTCGTGCAGTTGTGTAAGTACTTATCTTGGATAAGCTTTGTATTCTAGAAACGACATATTTAATTTTATATTTAAACGAGCAATTCTTGTACATCTATTTGCGTATTTCGGAAACGGCTCGAACGGTTAGGACGAAATTGTGTATGTAGATGGGATTTTGCTTTTGATGTTTACCTATATCGTTGTATTTTTCGTAAAAACGCAATTTTACACAAAAACAAACAATTTCATTTACGAGATGTAAATTTGTGTGGTACTTATATTTTATAGAACGACTGAAGCTCGGTCGCACAGGCACTGATAAATCGAATACCAACTAAATAGGAAGGCACCAAAATTAAAAGGCTTTTGTATTCATTAGTTATCGCTGTCTGTTGTGAGAATTGTCACCCATTATGAAACGAACTTTATTAAATTATCGATATTTATATTTTCAGTGTCAAACATAGACTTTGTTGAATATTAAAAATTTGTGTAAGAGAGAGAGAGAGAGAGAGAAATCAACTTTATTGATTATTATAAATCAAATGGCTATCGACCTCAGCCGTCCAGCCTGTTACATGAATTTTTATTTTACAAAACATATTTATTGATTTTAAGGGTGTTATTCCAAGGATATTCAATATTCAAAAAGTGGTAATGCTGATAATTTTGCTTGTGTTATAGTTTTTTCATAGTAATGGTGTATCAGTGGTTCCAGAATAATTTTATTGTTCTGTTTGGAGATGAATTTTTGCGAAGTTTATTAAATCGATTCAATATTGGATTTATATCCGCAGTATCATATAAAAGTTGGTTTGAAGGATTGTAAAGTGGGTTGTTGGGGTTTCTCAATTCGGTGATTTTTCTTGGGCAAGATCTTTCTGCTATTTCAATGTTTTTTAGTGTTGTTTTAGCGGTGTTTAAGAATGTAATAGAATTAGTTTAGAGTTTAGAATTAATCTTTCATCGGTGATTTCTGAAATTTTTTTCAAGGCAAACAACAAAAACTATCTAAAATTATTTTTCAATGTTCTGCCATTCAAATATCAACGATTTGAGACAACAGTCAATGGATACATGTGTTGGTATATGATTTTGAAATGGTGAAAAATAAACATCTATTGCAATTATTCTTATATATTGCTAAAAATTTATATAGTTCATAGTACAAATGTAATAATTCAAACCAAAATATAAATCACTGAGAAAATGTGAATGGTAATTATATCTTACATACAATATAATTTACAAGGTAGAATGACAAAACAGACAAAAAATTTAGAGTATTGATGAAAGCTTCGGATTTCATCAACTTCAAACATATGAAGGTAATTTCACGTGTAACACGTGAAATATTTCACTTCAAATCGTATGATATTCTCATATATTTTGAGTTATGTGGAACCGAAATTGATTACTATTTTTCTATGTTTGTTTTTATATAATTCAGTTTATAATATATAATTTCAACAGTTCAAGGTATCAAAGATTTATTCTGGATGCCTATAGAACAGTATCAGAAAGATGGTAGAATAGTCCGAGGAATTCAACGAGGGGCAAACAGTTTTACAACATCTACGGCAATGGCTGCTTTAGAGTTAACATCTAGGTTAATCCATTTAATACAGGTAGATTCATACTGTTTCACCTCAAAGTTAGCTTGAAATGAATTCGAACACATTTTACAGTTCACTGCTGAAACTGCTTATGATATGCTGTCCCCTAGTCCATGTGTCAAAAGAGTTTTGAGAGTAAAAGGAAGAAGGAAACGTTATAATCAACCACAAGACCTAAGAGAAGGCGTTACAAATGCTTACTTTTTAGTCAAACATGTAAGTATAACGTATTGCGCAATACAATAATCTTTACTACAAAATGCAAAAAAAAATAATTGTATTATATAAAAATTTGTTGAATGAGTTAAATTTATCTATTTTAATGAGAAACAAATTTATGTCAGTTAAATGTTCTGCTATTTTAATGACAAAATATTGAAATTTTTAAAAACTGTATATTACGATTTATTTTCAAAATTCCTTCCGGGATTTTCGAGATTTCAATAGGAAACTGGAGTAATTCTGAGTTTTTTGGTTAATGCCTATATTAAATATTACGAATATGAAACTCTTTCTGAATTTTCAAATACGTTCAAAATTTTAAGTAGTCTTAAATTTTTCAATTTTCATAGATAACATTCTTTGCTATAAGAACTAATAATCACATATTAATGTTTTTTTAAAAGTTTTTGAAGAGTTAATTTTCATATCGAAAATATAGGCGGTTGAAATATATACAGTATTACAATATGGACCACTTCAAATGAAATTTAGTTAATACTAATTCAATTTTATCAAATAAATTCTCGATGGAGTGGGGCTGCATGCATTTCTGTCCTAAAAAATAAATTAAAGTGGAATTTAAGGCCAATAACAAATTGAACTTATTAGAGCTCATCAAGAAGGTTACTTCTAAAATTAAAGAACCTATTATTAACTTATTTTTTGTAGCAATCAAACAAGATCAGCAAGTGTGTAAAGATAGCCACTCCCGTCTACGAGTAATTAAAGAGCACTCATTGCTATAACAGAAATTAATTTAAGTATATGCATAAATACTTAGGTACCGGTATTTGAATTTGCTCATTAACAAATGTATATTTATAGAACATACACAGTTTTTTGTAAACCATGCATATGTTTACAGTACTTTTGCATGAATCTTGCCAATTTCTTGTACTATGTAAGTTGAGAGTAATTTATTAAGAGTACAGAGTGGTCCAAATTGGACACTTTTTATGGGAATCACCTATTTCTAGAGGAGTTAGAGAAAAAGTAGCCTACATGCTACGAGGTCGATTTTCATGAGAAAATGAATGCCGAAAACCGCACATTGATATTTTGACTTGTTTGTAAGATACAAGGTGTTTTTCAATTTTTTGCATTTCTGACCCAACCCCGTAACTTGTTTATTTTTGAATATTTCTTGTTTCTGTGAAAACATTCTTCAGGCACTTTTTTGAAAGGAATCCAATGGTGTTCCTAGTTTTTTATTAAAAAATATGGTATTGAAGCTATAACATAAACTAGTAGTTAACAGTAAGCGGATTCTAATCCACAATGGCGACCATCGAGGTGGGGGGACCTTTCCGTCTACGTCAAATCGATATTCAAGATGGATGCTAGACGTCATGGGACCTGGGGGCCCTCCTAATATAGGGGCTCCTCCTCCTCGATCCTGGCCTGGGGGCCCTGGCTTGGGGCTCTGGACTGAGGGGCCCTGACTCTCTCTTACACCTACTCCTTCTCATCGATCCTACCATGGGGCCCTAGCTGAAATATTAACAAATGAAAAAAGCTGTGTCGGTGTCTGGGATTCGAACCGCAGAATTACTGCACCAGAGTCTAGTACTCAGACCGGTCATCCGTCAACCCATTGTTATAATTAGGATTAAGCGAGTGATATAACTAACTTGCGCAGAGATTCCGTTAATCTTGAATCATAGATATCTCAGATCTGTCATACGTCATCCGATCTGTTATTCGTAACTGTCAACGGTCACTCAACGACTTTCGCTGAGAATGGTATATCCAAGCCCCGTTCTCATCGAAGTAGTTAACGACATCGATGGTTCTCAACGAAAGTCGTTCGACTTCGATGAGAACGGGGGTTGGAACCCCAGTTCTCAACGAAGTCGTTCGACTTCGATGGTAATTCAGAACCAAACCAACAGAGGGCGTTCCAAGATGGGTTAACAGGTCCGATGGGTTCATCAGGTCCAACGGGTCCGTTCATGAACCCCGTTGGACCCGTTAACGAAACCGATGAACCCATCGGACCTGTTAACCCATCTCCCCCAGGCCCCATGACGTCATAGCATCCATCTTGAATATCGATTTGACGTAGACGGAAAGGTCCCCCCACCTCGATGGCCGCCATTGTGGATTAGAATCCGCTTACTGTTAACTACTTAAACTTGTATTTTTTCTTATGGACCACCCTATATTTTTTTACATATTCGTGTTTGAAATGAAATTCTCTTTTCAAATATATATAATAGTTGCTACTTCTCTTTGAAAACATTCATTTTGTGACTGTTTTCGAATTATTTTAGAAGAATTTTCAAAATCTGGGTTGCCATGCCTGAATATGAAACAAATTACCTTAGCAACTACAGTCTATGCGTACTGTCAAACAATTATTATTAAATGCAGTTTACTTCACACGTTTAGTGTGCTTCTTTGAACTGAGTTTTGAACTTACTAGAATACTTATCTGCCTGTTAATTCAAAATGTATGAAAATTACGAAAATTATGATATGCTAAAGTGTTATTGGGAATCACATGAAGATGCTCAGGCTGCCAGCAATCTTTACTTTGACCGATATCTTGAAAGGAGACAACCGTTTCGGGATATATTCACTAGATTGCAGCAAAACCTAGTTAATTACGGTTCTTTTTCAAAACCATGGACAAAAGTTTACGAAGCCAGGAATAGAGATAGAGAGTTAGAAGAAATAACGGTTTTGGGGGAAATACAAAACCAACCCAATATTTCACTTCGCAAAATGCAGTTGAATACAGGTATTTCAAAGACTACAACAATGCGAATTCTAAAAAAAAAATTAATTCAAACCGGATAGACTAAGAAAAGTTCACAAGTTACTACCAAATGACCTACAATTAAGGCTCGAATTTTGTCAATGGTATTTAGGAAAATGTGCTGAAAACCCAAACTTCGGACAGAATATCATATGGACTGATGAAGCATGCGTTAGCAGCTCTGGTATTTTTAATAGATACAATTCCTACAATTGGTCTTTGGAAAATACACATATTTTAGTGGAGACACAAAATCAAGGCCGATACAGTTTCAATGTTTGGGTCGGTATTTTCAGAAGGTTTATCGGTCCCTATATCTATGAGGGTAACCTTACGGCAGCACGATATTTGGAAATATTGCGGGAATTTGTTGAACAAATAATAGATGATTTGCCATTACAACAAATTCGAGACGTATACTTCCAACAAGACGGGACACCGTGTCATAACGCACACATCATAACGGCGTTTTTAAATGAAATATTTACGGACAATAATTGGCTTGGCAACCGGGGTCCTGTTCATTGGGCGGCAAGATCCCCGATCTTACGCCTCCAGATTTTTACCTCTGGTGAAAAATAAAGGACCTCACATATAAACGCCATCCTGATTCCCGAGAAGCGTTGGAAGCAGCAGTGCGACATGCCTTTCGTTCAATACCTGCGATAGAATTGATCAATGCTGTCAATAATGTTAGGAAGCGAAGTCAATTATGTTTTGATTTAAACGGTGCTCAATTCGAACACATGTTGTAAATAGTTTAAAAATATTGTTGTTCTTGTTATTCTAGTTTTTGATTAAATTTATGCGTTATTACAAAATAGGCACTAATTATTCTTTTTAACAGCTGTCATGTAGAACTATTTTATTTCGTATTTAGGCATGGCTACCCAGATTTTGAAAATTCATCTAAAATAACTCGAAAACAGCCACAAACGAAAGTTTTCAAAGAGAATATTATATATATTTGAAAAGAGAATTTCATTTCAAACACGAATATGTAAAAAAATATAGGGTGGTCCATAAGAAAAATTACAAGTTTATGTTATAGCTTCAAAACCATATTTTTAAAAAAAAACTAGGTACACCATTGGATTCCTTTCAAAAAAGTGCCTGAAGAATGTTCTCACAGAAACAAGAAATATTCAAAAATAAACAGGTTGCGGGGTTGGGTCAGAAATGCACAAAATTGAAAAACACCTTTTATCTTTTGAACAAGTCAAGATATCAATGTGCGGTTTTCGGCATTCATTTTCTCACAAAAATCGATCTCGTAGCATGTAGGCTAGTTTTTCTCTAACTCCTCTAGAAATTGGTGTTTCCTATCAAAAGTGTCCAATTTGGACCACTCGTAACTCGAACACTTTTATACAACCGCTTTATTGAATATTTGATTGATTATTTTGAAGTATAGAAATGTTTTCCTTGTTCACCTACATAGTTCATAGTTTTGGACGAAATAGGTTTGGTCAAAAACAATCGTAAAACATTCCAGATATGATATTTTATTCAGTAATTCATTTTTAGGGTTTTGGCGAGACCGCTGAAGCTATTGCACAAGCTGCCACTTTCGAATGCGATCAGAGTGGCTATACCAGGGCAGTTGGTGGTGTTTTGAGACAAATTCCCCCAACCATTCTTAAACCGATTATAATTGCATCTGAAGCAACAAATAATGTTTTAGGTGGGATGAAGTTTCAATTGCTTCCAGATGCTAGAAATGAGGCCAATCAAAAATGGAGATGTAAAGATGAATAATATATTGTGATATTGATAGACTGCTATTGGTATTTTTATATGTAGAAAATTTATTATAATCTTAATTTTTTTCTTAAGAAATTTTATAATTATAAGTCTAATAATTAATGTAAATACTTTGATAGAGGTAAGTATACATTAATTATGAGTTCTATTTCAGCTAAATTCAGAACTTGGGTATAATAGAAAATGATTTCTATCGATTACCATTATGATAAGCTAATTTTTGACATGTAACTGTAAAGTGATACGTTTTCATTAAACAATATTTTTATATCATTGATTTATAATTCATCTCCTAAATTGAATAAAGATAGAAGTACTGATTATTTCAACATAAATATATTGGTAGTCATAATTAGTTTTTTCTGCATTATCTACAATTATTTTTTTTGCATTTAAAAAAAATCTTGTTTGAAAAATTGCGGTTTCTACATTAATGCTGAAATTTCATTTAATGCGAACTATTTTTGTGTTCTTCGTGATATCTTATTCTTTTTATCATGAGAATTGTATTTTTCTACTGAAAATTTTCCCTAAAATTTACTTGCAAGATAAAAGAAATCATAAACTATATATATATATATATATATATATATATATATATATATATATATATATATATATATATATATATATATATATATATATATATATATATATATATATATATATATATATATATATATATATATATATATATATATATATATATATATATATATATATATATATATATATATATATATATATATATATATATATATATATATATATATATATATATATATATATATATATAAAAATATATATATATATATATATATATATATATATATATATATATATATAGTCTGTCTTTTTTTAGCAATGACAAGTCATGAAATTTCATTTTTTCAAAAGTGGGAGTCACAAATTTTGTGACGAAACGTTAACTGTTTATTAAAAACGGTTTTCAAACTAAAATGGCTGGTTATTGATAAATGAAGATAAATAAGTACCTATACAACACAGGCAAGAATAATTAAAAATATATACATATATATATATATATATATATATATATATTTATATTTATATATATATATATATATATATATATTTATATATATTTATATATATATATTTATATATATATATATATATATATATATATATATATATATATATATATATATATATATATATAATATATATATATATATATATATATATATATATATATATATATACTATATATATATATATATATATTTATATATACATATTATACATATTATATATATTATATATTTATATATACATCTATATATATATATATATATATATATATCAGTGGCGGCTCGTGAGGTTTTGGTTTGAGGAGGCTACAAGAGGTGTTAAAAATACACCATAGCCGAAAATTTTTAGGATTTCAAGGTCAATATAATTTAAAGAAAATCAAAGTAAAACAAGCACCTTTAGCTATTAATTTGTTTCCACTTTCGAGTGTCTACCTTGAGACCTACAACTCCTATTTACAATATTCACAAAAATTCTTCTCAGCCAATTAATCAATTCATCTATTCATCAAATTTTTTCTTTCACATAATAGGTACCTACCTACCTACTTAACGAATTTTTTAACAGCTGGCGAGAGCAAATAAAAAGTTATTATATATTTTTGAAGATTAGCGGGATTCTGCTATCTTTAACGTTAGCAAAATGATCTATAATATCCTCATAAAATTTTTTGTCTTTCGCCAAAAGTTTTACCAATTCCTTTTCAATAGACAACAAACTAATATTTTTCAAACGATCCTGGCTCATTGAATTTCGTAAATAAGTTTTAATTCTCTTAAGAGTGGAAAACGAGCGCTCTACGGAAGCCGATGTCACCGGGATAGAAACAATTAGACATAAGAGTTTATAAACTTGGGGTAATTCTTGATTCAAATCATTATCAAAAAGATATTTAATAGTCCTCACATGATTTTCATTGTGCCCCAAAATTTCATTGTCATTATAAACAACACACAGTTCACTTTTTATGGCCACCTTATCAAAAAAAGTGTATTTTTGACATAAATTTTCCAAAAGGTTATCTGGAAAATTAGCCGAAAATCCGGTGAACAAATTTTTATTGAGTAAGTCGAAGAAATGCAGTTCTTTCAAATCAGAGAACCTTATTTCTATTTGACCCCTAATAGTATCCAAAATTTCATAAAATATTTGCTTATAGTGAAGCTCCATATCTGCGTAACTGAATTTCTTTCGTTTTGGGCTAAATTGAGTCGTATCATCAGTAGTTTGAAATACAGAAAATAGTTTTTTAAAATAAACTTCTGCACGAAATTCTGAAATTTTTTCCAAAAGAAACTTGAGCCGATTTCGTGAGTAAATTACATTTGAAAACTTGTGCTGTAAGATTTGAAAAACTATTTCTGTTTGTTCAAAAATTAATTTAAAGATGTTTAAAAAATATATAAATTCCTTATCTTGTAAGTAAGATATTAATCCGCGTGCTGTATTTAAAGTTACTTTATCGGTGAAAAACTCCTCACTTTCAACTAGGTATAGAATTAAATCCTCAAATCCTAAGCGGCCCCAAACGGAGACATTTTCACTAGTAAAAAGTAAGCACTGCCAACAAAATAATTTATTTTTTACCTGTGATCCGGTTAGGCAAGGATGTCTCTCATAATTCCGTGTATTAAAACCGCGGTTTTGTTTTCTGTTACGCTGCACCAAATTGTTTAATTCAGGGGTAGGTTTTTTTTGTTTTTATCAAAACTTTATCCTCATAACTTAGGGCACTAAAGTTATGGGATAACAAATATTCCACTAAGTCACCATTGAAATTTTTGAAATTAATTTCAGTAATCAAACTTCACTATAAACAATACGCGTAACGCGAGTTGATTCCGGCGTCCATTATTAAGACAGTACGAATACGAATTACGATCATACTACGATTCAATCAACGACTTTACTCGATGTCAGGGAGATTCTATAGTTGTGATTGGTCGACATTGTATAAGGCTGGAGTTTATCGGTGTTGCCATGTACATGTGTTTTGGTTTTCTATTTCAATGAAGTATTCATTCGGAGTATTTGTTTTTAAGTGGTGTGAGTTTGCTTTTCTGTGGCAGGCATAATGAACGTTGAGAATATACCTTTCTAAGCTTTCCGCAGCGTTGCCACAAATTTTGAAATGAATGAAATGCAGTAAATGTAAATACCTTCTATCTTAATTAATAAATTATATTATATAATGTAGGTTGAAAGGAAGGTAGGTGCATAAAATAATATGATTTTGATTAATATGAATATGCTGAATGCTGACTATTCAATATAATATATATATTAGTGATACACGGAATATTATTGAGGAGGCTTAGCCTCCTTAGCCTCCTTTGACTAGCCGCCCCTGATATATATATATATATATATATATATATATATATATATATATATATATATATATATATATATATATATATATATATATATATATATATATATATATATATATATATATATTATATTTATATATATATATATATATATATATATATATTATATATATATATATATATTATATATATATAATATATATATATATATATATATATATATATATATATATATATATATATATATATATATAATCTCTTGATAATTATTAGCAATAACAGGCTGGTTGAATCTTAAAAAACTCGATTCTATTAAAGAGTTGACGTTTTACTTCGATATTCTCAATTGAAATTTCTTTGACATTTATTGATGTGAAAAAATTGAAAAAAATAAGGCTGCCTTGTCCTGCTAGTTATTTACTATATACTATTCAGTCTAATATTAACATTCAAAAATGTTATGATTAGAAGGTAAGGGAAACCAAAGAAACCTTTACCTACGTAATGTTTGAAAATAAAAATAATAGGGTATTATTTATCTAACAACAAAGAAATGAGTCATGGGAAAACATTAAAGATGTGGAGTAAAATTATCGGTATAGTACGTTTATATGGAAGCAGCCGTTGACACGTGTTTCGGACTCTTTGGTCCTCATCAGAACGGCGTAGCAAAGCATTGGATTGAAAATTTGAAGATGAAAATAGTACAACAAACAAAATCCTCTGATACGGAAGACAATCACCCTCATTACGTAGGTAAAGGTTTCTTTGGTTTCCCTTACCTTCTAATCATAACATTTTTGAATGTTAATATTAGACTGAATAGTATATAGTAAATAACTAGCAGGACAAGGCAGCCTTATTTTTTTCAATTTTTTCACATCAATAAATGTCAAAGAAATTTCAATTGAGAATATCGAAGTAAAACGTCAACTCTTTAATAGAATCGAGTTTTTTAAGATTCAACCAGCCTAGCTAATAATTATCAAGAGATTAAAAATAGATCACAGGCAACAACAATTCGAATAAATATATATATATATATATATATATATATATATATATATATATATATATATATATATATATATTTGATTTGTTGTTGCCTGTGAACTATTTTTAACTTTTTGATAATTATTAGCAATGACAAGCTTGGTGAAACTCAGAAAACTCGATTTTATTAAAAAGTTGACGTTTCGCCACGACATTCGTAGCTTTTTCAAAAGTTTTGAAAAAGCCTTACAGGCAAGTTTACATGGAAACTCTATAACAAATATAGCAAGGTCTGGGTGACAGTGAGAATATAGGGAGGCACCCTGAATTTTTCACTTGCAAAGGAATAAGACAAGAGGATGCAATATCTCCAAAGCACTTTTCAGCGACACTTGAACATTGCTTCCCAAAGCAGAAATGAAACAGCATCAACATGAAATTGTTCTAATTGCTAGCAGTACTGGCAAATTTCAACAAAAAGGACATATTGAAATACAGCGAAAAGACATGTGACAGTTACAGTGAACAGGTATACAAGCAGGACATAATAGTATATAATACCACATTTAAAGTATTGGATGAACACTTCTACCTAGGCCAACTAATACAAAACTCCTGCTAACTTTCTAGAAATTAACATAAGGATAAAACTGGCAAGGATAGCTCTAGGAAGATATTCTATTATCTTCAAATCAAAAATTCTATACCTGAAGGAAATTTACGAAAAATATCATGACATAGATCAACACCTTGACACTGAGGAAAGTAATCATAGGAAAGCTTCAAGCAGGTGGGAGATCTACGCAGCGGTGTATACTGGAAATAACTATGAAAGATCGCAAGAAAATAGAATGAATACGACCAAAAACCTCAGTGACAAATATAATCCCGTGAACAAAGTCCGTAAAATAGCAGTTGGCAGGACACCTAGTAAAAAGAACAAACAGATAAACCACCAAATCATATAATGGATAAAGGTGTGAAACAACTAAGAAGTAGTCTAAGCCGAGATGAGACTATGACATTAGAGAACATGGAATAAAAATAAAATAAATATTGTAATGAGAGTGTAGAATACATATTATGTACACATGTAAGTTGTATAAACAATATTACCCATGTTCATTAACATGGAAGGGTTGCTTAATCTTGAATCACAACACGGCTTATCGCAGCCATAATCAGCATAGCCTCATAGCCATCTCTGAGATGAGGCGTGGAATAAAGTAGTTTCGCGTACAGTCAAGGAAGCAGTGTTTCAATAACATAAAAGACATAATAAAATCCAGTCCCGAACTTGAAATGTGGCGCCTTTTCTCATTCTGGAACTACATCCATAGCTTGGAGTTTTACGTAACATTGATATACTCGTAGATAATTTTATTCATTTCGAGTTTAGTTGATTTTCACATAATAAACTTCATCAATCATTGCGAAAGGTTATTTATTTTTTTTTAACTCGAGGGACCTACAGTTTAACGCCGGTTCCGAACGGCCAATGGGCTTGTAAACTATGTACATTACCCAACAATTTTCAATCATAAATAACCACTAAATTCCGGACATACATAACACCCAAGAGCGAGGTGGGACTCGAACCCACAAACCTCGGTTTACAAAAAGGTTATATTCTTCTACACCTTTCTGATTCAAATGATTTCTTCAAATTCTAATGATTTATGAAAGTTTTGTTCAATGCGTCAGTCGTTAGCAACTGTATCACGTGGCAACAGAGAAAATTTTGATAGGCGAAGTAAACAAATATGTTTATATAACATCGTGTTTTGACAAAATACTAATATTTTTGCTTCTGTTTCACAAAAAATGTCTATCGATAATGCTACTGGAAATCCAGTGCTTGATATCAATGAATATCTAAAAACATTAGAAGAGGAACAATACGAGGAAGAGGAAGAATATTACCATGACCCATTCGTTTCTATCTTCGATATTCTAGATGCTCCTAGAATCTTGCCAGATCCAGTAGATTTAACTGATGAACATTTGAAGCAAGTAGAAGACGAACTAGGATTGATAAAACTATGCTGGCCAGAAGCAAAATCTCCGGAGTTTGAAGGTCGTTTACATTTTCCAGAATCTTACAAGAAAAATACTGAAAAAGAAAAATTATTACTATTCACTGCTGAAAACTTCAGGAGGGAATTTAGATACAAATATCCAAACAGGAAACAGCTGTTTCTAGCTTGCGATAATGAATGTAAAATTCAGGTTAGTTAACATAATCAACATTTTCTACTAATGTGCATTCAGAATTAGCGAGTAACCTAAAAATGAAGTCAACAAATGGGGTAACAATTTTTTAATTTCTGAATAGCATTCATATTTCTGATTATTTTGAAATTACATGTGGTAATGAAAATGACATCATGAAATTAATGACATTCTAATGAAAAATCAGCATGATTGGATGTTAATAGTAGGTACACGAAATTCATTTAATCTGTAAATAATTGGACAATATAAGTTATAAGCATAATCAAAATTATTTATGGGTACACAGATGAATTAGGCTTTTAACACAAATCGATATGTCTGCTGAGCAGGGTCGAATTTACCAATAGAGTCGGCTGCAGCCTATAGGCCCCCACCACTAAAGGGTCCCACACAAAAATTGAAGTTTGTGGAGAGGAAAGTTTGAAATGATTTTGTACTACGATGACTGAACTCCCCCCCCCAAATAGTCTGGGCACCACCTAATTGTTTTGATTGGGAGCTACTCGATTTACCATTGCCCAAAATACCAATACCTTTTGGCTTTTGAATATATAAAAGTTCCCCCCCAAAAGTCGGGCCTAGATCCGAGCCTGCCTACAACGTGCAATTTTCATAAAAGTCAAAGGTCATTTCAGTTTTTACTATTATAAATGAATACCCTGGATTTAAAGACTTTGTTGTTGAAAGAATTATCAGCTTTCGTAAGGCTTGATAAAAATTTCTGATTATTATTTTACAATTAGGTATCTGTAAGATAAATGCTTGATTGAAGCCAGTGAATCGCAAGTAACAAATCAATCATCTCAAAACGGAACGAATTTCAGAATTATTTCTATGAATTCCTATGAATATGAAACCACGCATACCTGCCCGCATCGAATCGTCCCAATCTGAAAGAAGTCGGATGACGTCATCAGACTCGGCGCGGGTGATGCGGTCGACTCGACGAACGCACTCGCATTTCAACAGTTGCGTACAACAGAGCAACTATGTTGCTAGTAATACTTCTTCATTTTTATTCAAAATGAGTGATTCTGATTTAATTGAATTAGTACGTAATTACGAAGAGCTGTACAATCTGCAACATCGATACTACAGCAACCAACAAAGACGAGATAATATTTGGGAAGAGATTGGAGAACTACTAGAAGAGAATGGTAAGTTATTTTAGATAACCTACATGCTACTTTATGATTATTTGAAGAATGTATAATATTTTTCAATTAACATTAGAATAATGCCATGTTATAGGATTGACATAATATTAGGTAAGTACCTATTATATCAATCTCATAGTATGTGTGAACATATAGTAATGTTTAAAAAACCTTTATTTACTCTACATACCTATTTTTTGACATAAAATTTCAATGTTCAATCGAATACGCAGTGTTAGATAGGTACATTTGACTAGGAGGTAAATAGAAAATAAAGCTGAACAACCTAAAATAGACTGGAGGGTAGGTTAAAATATAGGAGTTATTTTAAATGATTTTAGATTGTTGGATGATTTGATTGAATCCAATGACTTTTTGATTTAATTTTTGGAATGAATGTTCCTTACGGCAGGCTTGGGGGAGATTTAGCTGCGCGGCCAAACTGAAAAATGTGTTACACTAAAACCGTAACGAAAACATATAACGGAAGTGACGACACACAAGCGAATATTGTATAATACCTTTCTTTTTATCCCTCTTTCTTTTCCGTTCTCTCATCTCTTCTAATGCCATTCCGCCTCGCTATGTTGCTTCTATATTTTCGAATGACTAAAATTCATATAAAAATGAAAACGTCATGTTAAAGATTGAATATTTTTAGTTCTTACATATTTATCTTTTATTGGGTATTAACGATTTTAAACTATACTACCTCCAATTAGTTGTTAAAACTAATTTAGTAGTTCGATTACCGTCGAATTGACGAAAAGTGATGTTTACGGCCATACCACGCTGAAAATGCCAGATCTCGTCAGATCTCTGAAGCCAAGCAGCGTCGGGCGCGGTCAGTACTTGGATGGGTGACCGCTTGGGAACACCGCGTGCCGTAAGCGCCTATTTTATTGACTTTTTCAGAGACTATTTTTTTATAATTTGAATTGCTTAAAAACTTAATCGAAATTATTTTTATTGGAGGAGATAGGGATTTTGCTGCGCGACCAAACTGAAAAATATTTGAGTCTAAAACCGTAAGAAAAATATATAACGGATGTACTATAGTCGTATTCACAAACGAATAGCGTATAATACTTCTCTCTTTCTCACTCTTTCTTTCCGTTCTCTCATTCCTTCTCTTTCTGACCCACTCCGCCTCGCTGTGTTGCTTCTATATTATCTATACGAAGGAACTTTGTTCCTACCTGGTGTCCCATGTCACCGTTATCTTCTTTTTCTTAACTTAAATAAAACTATCATCTTTGCTTACTGCACTCCAACTTGTCTCCTTCCAGCTTGAACTCTTCGCAGGTGCCAACGAACCGATCCAGATTCTGAATTAAAATAGTCCTGAAAAGCATCGGATTGCTATGGCATCGGTCCTAGCATTTCATCCAATACCCGCAATATTTCTTAAACCGTGCATGTCTTTTAATCTTACCAATACATCTCTTTGAGTCCAGTAACATTCATCATCTCTTAAAAATTTATGTAAACAATATATTGCACTGACCACCGCAACAGTTGATTTTGAGACATATGTAGTCTACGCTCAAACAATCGAAATTTTCTTACTAGCAAACCAAAAAAATTTTCTACAGTATTTCTTTGCACGGCTTAATCGAATAAATTTTTTTTTCGCAATGTCATCTCTGATATCCTCACGAGAATATGGCTTCATCATGAAGGTACTTAGTGGAAAGGCGTCTTCCCAACAATGCCGTGAGGCAAAGAAGTGTTTTCTTCTGAAAGTGGTTTTGATGGAGGTATATGCAATTTTCCGTTTACTAGATTCTTTCCTATATTTGAATTTCGGAATATACTAGCATCAGAGTTTTTACCGAAGACTCCAACATCTATAGCTATAAACTTTTTATCAGCGTCCACCAGTGCTAGTGACAGAGTACTGAAATGTTTTTTTATAGCAAAAATAGTTAGAACCACTGTGTTGAGGCGCTTCAATTATTAAGATGTTTTTTTCATCAATAGCTGCTACAGCATTAGGAAAATTCCATTTCTCGCGAAAACGTTCTTCGGATACAACCTATAGATTCGCATCAGGCGTTGGCATTACATTTGGTTGTAGGAAAGTCCAAATTGCTTCACATGTCGAGTAAATTATGTTTGGTATAGTACTTTCGCCCAAACGAAAGTTATCAGATAATAATGTAAAAGAATTTCGCTAGAAATCTGAAATAAAAATATTATTATTCAATACTACTATATTTGTATGATATTCAATCATTTTGGATTTTATTCAGATATTTTTATGCACCACACTTATTATATCTAGATACACATCATTATGATCATGTGAATAAAATAATTGAAATCCTTTCCTTATATTTACAGGTGCAACGTGCAAAGCTAGATGGTATAAAATTAGGGAAAACTATCGAAAAGCACTAAATCTGAGAAAAACTAAATGCGGCCAGGCCGCTGACAAAATTAGACCACCGAAATACCACCAGGAATTAAGATTTCTCATGCCATATTTGAATGATGAAGAAACCAGACGATCTAGCATTCCAGATATTTCAAGATCATGCAGTAGTCAAGATGTCAAAAGCTCTGATTATACAAGAAGCCCTGATTATATAATTGATTCTCCCAGCGCTGGCAACTCACAGCATTCAGATTCATCGTTAGCCATGTCTCGTTTCTCAAATCCCCAAAAACGCCGCTATACAACACCATTTAGAGCACCATTCTCACCCATTGACTTACAGGGTACTGCAGCAACAGTGTCGAAGGATTATTCATCGAGAACTGAACAAACACAAAAGCAGCAAATAGAGTCAGAGTCAAATACGTTAATTGACTTTTTCATGACAATGGCGAAAACTGTCGCGAAATTCCCTGTAAAAAAACGACTGAAAATTAAATCCCAACTGTTTCAAATGGTACATAGTGTAGAATGTGAAATTGCAGAATCAAGTTCGGTAACAGAGAAAATGGTACTTCCACCTCGGAATATGTCGTCTTCGACGCAGAATCAATCTATTACCGCAACCTCATCGTCACCAACCTAAGCTGCTACATTTTCATAGACAGGTGGTAATAGAATTCAGATTCCCTCCTACAATATAATTTCGTCACCGACCAACACTACCCCAGCCTCGACACCATCAAAATCTACAACTACATTAGTTAGTAATCAGATTCAAATATATGAGATAATTACGACATCGATCAACACTGTCCCAGTTTATTCTCAAAAGCAGAGAAAAGAAGATGCTCCAACAAGTAGAACAGTATATTTAGCTAATAATGATGAAGAAATTGGTGCCATCTACGTAGATAATTTCCAAAAATACTTATTTACTTAAGTGTATTTGTGACTGATGATTCCATTCAATAAATGTAGGTACTTACCTCGAACATAAAACAAGTCTTTCGATCGCTCCAATTGCCATTCTAAACCTTGTATTTTGTTTTGTCAGTCGTATGAATTTTGTAGGGGCATATGAAAATATTTAAAAAATCATCTTGTTAAATAAGTAGGGGTACTCTCCAAAGCACTGCCTTTTCAAGTTGATGTTTCCCTTTGACGTAATTCACTTTATATATTTTCCATTAATAAAGCACTGACGATAAAAATCTTTTCAAGATCCATCACAATTCACTTGTAATTACTGTACGACAGGTGTGAAGGAAATAAAAACGATTTCTTCCACGCGGTCGCTTATTTCGGAGCGGTCGATTCGTTCGGTGCGGATATGTGTGCGAGGCCTCCTTGTCTTCGATTCGTTCGACGCGTTCGGCTCGGATAAGTGTGCGTTCATCCATAATATGTTAAGGAACCAAAGTCGATTCATTTATTTAATTGGCATATAGAACAATGTTAAGTATTAAACGAATCAATTAATTGAAACGGAACGAATATTATACTAGCATAAGTATAAGTTGACTACTTACTTTTCATTACTTTATTACACTCACTACAAATTTCAATTTATTATTGATCTTCTATCATCTAGGAATGTATTTACATTAAAACACATAATGAGTTAGTAATACATAAACGACGTTGTTCAGTGGAGTTACAATATAAAATATGAACTAATTGTTTTTATTATATTGTTGACGATTACTTTATTAGGGGAAAGTGGGGGAATACCGCGCAAGGGTCAATATCGCGAATCTGCGCTAGGGCTCTGTAATGCCTTTATTCGACATTTTGATAGTGTAGCCCTCTACTGTTTGACACCATAACGACCCTGCGTTATTGCAGATAGTTCTAATTTCAACCACGTGTTGGCAGTCGGCTTTTGTTTATTTAACGTAGTGTCTTGCTTTAACTTTTTTCCACGTGATAAAGTAATGGAAGTAAATCTTGTAATTTTTTTAGGTATTTTTTTATTTGTGTCAGATCTGCAGTAGGTACCTTTTTCTCGATTCGTGCGTATTTTCGAAGAAAATGACAGTTTATTTCTGAAATGAGCGATTATTTCTTGTTGGTTACCTGTGGGGCTAAACCGTTCGGTTATGCGCGGTATAACCCCTCATTAGAACATATTATGGTAAAATCTGTATACCTTCAACAAAACTTCAACATTCCAGAATCGACACTTCAAGGGTTCAAGGCAACAAGAGACTTGCGTTACCAGGAGATGGTTTAGGTAGAAAATGTACATTCTCTGCGCAACAAGATTTAGTAAATTATTTTATAAAATTGGCAAATTTATTTTTTTGGTTTGACCCCTTTGGTTTAAGGAAAATGGCATACAATTTTGCAGTAAAAAATAAAATTAAACAGAATTAAAAAAGTTCAGTCGTAATTTAGAGATATGATTTCGATGCATATTTTGCAGAAGATACCTACCGCAGAAAACATTTTTTTTCACAAACAATACACATCCAGAAATGAGAAGAGAATTTAGCAGTTTTAAATATTCTTGCTTGTGCAATATTTTCTGATTTGTTTCATTAAATACAATGAAACTTAACTAATCATTGTTATTTGTTGTTTAAATTGAGTATTTCCTTTCAGTTTTTATATTTCTTTTATACGCGGTTTCACCCCAAGGAGTTGGGGAAAACCGCGCAAATGCACCAGCTGATAACTTTCAAAATTTCAGAAAATCAAAAGTCAGAAACTTGAATACGAACACAAGAATTTTATTATAACTAATTATACGAAGTATTCAGACCAATTTTATATTTTTCATAGTTGTGGTTGTGCAACTACTAAGAAATTCGCTTAGGTTAACGGTATTTTCCCCTAACCTTATTGAAAAAATGACGTAGGTAGTTCTTTTTCATTATTTTTTTTGATTTCCAAATAATCTTGTTCCGAAAGTAAAGTATTCATATTAATTTAAATTAAAATGCTTATAGACCAGGTTAGCACTTCTTTCCTCATACAACTTAAATTCTATGTTCTCAATATACGAGGATATATTGAAAAATCCTTAGCCTACTGGAGAACCAAACAAAATTTCAATGTCAAAATATTTTATTACTCAACATATTATCCTCGTAATTGTATACATTTATTACAGCGAACCTGCAACGTCTCTAGACCTTTCCAAAAAAATATTTCTTCTTGCTCTGCAAACCAGACCTCCACAGCTTTTATTACCTCCTCGTTGGAAGAAAATTTACGACCTTTTAAACTTTTTTTCAGTTGAGGAAAGAGATGATAGTCGGATGGAGCCAAATCTGTTGAATAAGGTGGGTGTTCTAGTAATTCAAACCCTAAATCACGAATTTTTTGCATGGCAATATAAGATTTGTGTGCAGGCGCGTTGTCCTGCAAAATCAAAACACCTTTGGATAGCTTTGCGCGTCTTTTCTCTCTAATTTTTTCCCGTAGAGTGGTCAGTAATGTCGAATAGTAATCTTCAGTTATTGTTCTACCCTTATCCAAAAAACCAATCATGATTACTCCATGGCAATTCCAAAAAACTGAAGCAAGAACTTTTCCAGCAGATTTTTGTCACGAAACTTCTTAGGTCTTGGAGAACCAGAGTGTCGCCATTCCATCGATTGTTGCTTTGTTTCTGGATTGTAGAAACGTGCCCAAGTCTCATCCATAGTAACAATTCGGTTTAAGAAGTCTACATTGTTTTCAAATCGAGCACAGATCGAACGCGATGCTACTACCCTTGCACACTTTTGGTCAACATTCAAACATTTGGGGATCCATTTTGCAGCAATTTTTCTCATGTCCAAATCGACGTGAACTATATGTTGAACGCGATCGTATGAAATATTCAGTGCTTCAGATATCCGTTTTAGCCCAATTCGACGGTCTGTTAAAATCATGTCATGAACTGCATCGATATTTTCGGGGTCTGACACAGAAACTGGCCTTCCCGATCGGTCATCATCTTCAATGGAAAATATACCTCTTTTGAAGCTTGCAGTTCAATTTTTGACGATCGCATACGAAGGACAATGATCAAGGGTATTAAGCATATCTTCGTAAATCTGCTTACCTCCTAACCCTTTTAAATACAGGTACTTGATGATGGCTCGATACTCCAATTTTTCGATTTTCACAATTTCGGTGGACATATTTTTTTAAAAAATTTATTGCGTAACTCTGGTTTACTTTTTTGACGTAAAACTTTACACTGACACTTCTAATAAGTTATTGTTCGTTGCTATGGTAACGCAATATTTTGTTTATGCAGGGAACTGGTCTAGGCTAACTAGATATCAATACATCCTCGTAGTATTCTAATATATTGGCATTACATGCTTTCATAGAAAACATCAGAGCAACATATTCATCTTAGGTGGGCATGTAACAGATGGCGCAGATGTCTAGAAATGTAATTATTGATGCTTGGCCTATTTAAAATTTTTTTTTACAGAAACAATTCCATTTTATATAATAATGAAAATTCATTGCTTTAATATAATTCTCGAATACTTATTACACTACTTTGAATCTCGTAATCATTTGCTAATTGGGAATGCTAGACAAGAACGCAGAAACAACGCTAATCATGCCAATACTGATCACGCGTTCTTTATTTCAAAATTTCCTTTCCTAAAACATAATTGGGGTTCTTGAATTAAGAGTAACGTAATGAGACTTCATTCTACTGTAAATTCTTATATTTTTAATCTACTAATAACTATTGTTTTTGTTCAAAGCTATGCACCTGCTGAGAAACTCATTACCTAAAAATATTCAATAAATTTGTGGAAAGTGTTTAAATTATCAAATCACTGAAAATATTGTGACATAATAAAAAAAAATGTGTAACCATTAACCAACAACTGATTATGACGTTTTATACCGAGGCGCCATTATTTTTTAATATTGTTGAAATTTTGAAATCCAACCTACTTTAAAAAGTTCATACCCAAGTGAATAGTTTATAAATATGGATATCACGCAAATATTTTCTGTTTTCCCATTTTATCTCGTATATATCACAGGATGAGAATATTTTCAATTAGACTAAAGATTTATAGCAGTGTCGGATTTAACAATAATAAAATATAGGCTACAGCATATAGGCCCCCACCAAAGTTCAAATTTTGAAATTTGTTGAAACGAAATTTTGAAATTTAAAAATTTAGCCTACCTAAAGCGTTCAACACTCATTAAACATATGAATTTGATAATCTTTGTATCCGCAATTTATACTGAAGTCTAAAAATCACATGATACAGCATCGTGAAATTTTGGGATTTTCGTACCCTTAACGTGGCCCCACCACTTTTCAGCCTATAGGCCCCAAAAAGGTTAATCTGGCACTGATGTATAGGCAGGATGAATATGACAGATGCCGTTGTTATGTGTTTACATACTACAATATTTTCATTTGAGATATCGTCCGGCAAATTATTCTGTTTATAGTGCAGTCATTGAAACGTAAAATAGGTTTTTACCTCCGAAATTTTTTAATAAGAACCGATTTACATGAAATTTTGGAATTAGGCTTATCTTACCCTTAACTTCAGAAGGGATAGTGACCCGAACTCCGTTTTCACCCTGGGGGTGGTTGCCACCCCTTTTCAGTGGTGGAATTTTTTTCAAAATAACCTCGGATATCGATAGAAGATTTTTAATTTTTTTTAAGCAAAAAATGTTCCATAAAGTTCCATAAACCCAATACTTTTCAAGTTATTAGCATTGAAAATTCGGAATTTTCAGTTTACTAATGTTTAGTTCACTAAGTAGAAAAAATCATTACGATATGTAGTGAAAAACCTTTTATTTTGAAACGGTGAAGGGTCAAAGGGCTCGAGAGAGATTGTGATTGCGCTACCGCGCGCTCTTCAAACAATCAATAATCTCCGTCAATTTCCGTGTGACCAAAATTTTTGTCAAAAAAAACCTACTTTTTTCATTATTACACTTTTTTACGTATCTTTCATTATTTTAGAGATATTATGAAAAGAAGGTGGTTTTTTTAAAAATTCGAATTTTTTTTTTCTTAAAATCGTGATTTTTTCGAAAAATATGTGTTCTAAAGCAGCCAAACTTGAATACATCGATTAAATTTCAGACAAAATAAAAAACGGCTTTGATCTTCAATATCTCGCTTAATATTGCACTTATACACTTGCACTCTATAGAAAACCAATTTGTCCATTTTTTTACCTGCTACAATTTTGTTCATTATTATCGTTAAAATGCATATTCTCGAAGATATTTGCAAAAAACCGTTGAAAATCGTGGGAAAATTACGAATTTTCAATTGCCAATAACTTGAAAAGTAATGAGTTTTGGAAAAAACTTTATGGTACATTTTTTGCTTACAATTAGGTCTTCTATCGATATCCGAGATTATTTCGAAAACAAAATTTCCACCACCGAAAAGGGGTGGCAATAACCCCTAGGGTGAAAACGGAGTTCGGGTCAGTATCACTTTTGAAGTTAAGGGTAAGATAAGCCTAATTCCAAAATTTCATGTAAATTAGTTCACAATGAAAAATTTCTGAGCTAAAAAGCTTCAATGACTGCACTAATAGTTACCACACTCGATTGATAGACAATACAGATGAGAAACCCAAAAGTTTGAAACAGGTGTTTATAATTCCAATCGTTTGGTAATGGTTCGTCTTGATAGTTTCAACATTTAAGAATGAATGGAAATAACATAAAATCTAATATAGCTAGCTAAATCTGATCGACTATCTATTTATATATATATATATATATATATATATATATATATATATATATATATATATATATATATATATATATATATATATATATATATATATATATATATATAATTATTCATTCGAATTGTTGTTGCCTGTGAACTATTTCTAATCTTTTGATAATTATTAGCAATAACAGGCTTGTTGAATCTCAGAAAACTCGATTTTATTGAAAAGTTGACGTTTCGCCACGACATTCGTGGCTTTATCAAAACTTCTGAAAAAATTGAAATTTCTTTGACATTTATTGATTTGAAAAAATTTGAATAGAAAAAGACTACTATTTCTCACTAAAATTTTTTTCGGCTGTGGCCGTTCTTTGTTATTTATTACGTGCTATTTTAGTGAGACATAGTATTCTTTTTCTATTCAAATTTTTTCAAATCAATAAATGTCAAAGAAATTTCAATTTTTTCAAAAGTTTTGATAAAGCCACGAATGTCGTGGCGAAACGTCAACTTTTTAATAAAATCGAGTTTTTTGAGATTCAACAAGCCTGTTATTGCTAATAATTATCAAAAGATTATATATATATATATATATATATATATATATATATATATATATATATATATATATATATATATATATATATATATATATATATATATATATATATATATATATATATAAATATATATCTATATATATATATATATATATATTCAGAAAACTGAAATATTATATTAATTGAACTTACAATAAACACATATAGGTAAAATGTAAAATACACAACTGAAAATATATAAACTAATCAGTGTAAATGATGGCAGGCTTCTAGAAAATACATGCGAAGTGATATTAACAAACACAAAATTAATTTGGAATTTCTCATGAATTCTGCAAGCATTTGACGAAAAATTATGTTAAATTGAGTAAGAATAAAATACTGAATTTAACAGAAAAGTTGTGTTTGATAAACTCATAAGTTATTTATAAGTACATGTCTACATATGTTAATAATGCTTTATAAATATGATAAAATTACTTTCATTAGTTACACTGTTATAAGATTTTTTTCAGCATGTTTCTCCAGTGCCAATAACTTCCATATTTTATACAAAAAAATATCGCATATAGGTATATGTTTTATGTTTCACCACCGAAGATTAGATTAAACAGAAGAAATGGAACTCTATGGAATGAATTCATTTTAGGAAAAACTAAAATAACATGAGAGTAAAAATTGCACAGTTGGAGTAAATTTAAGATGAAAAATTTCAAAGATTCTAGTACACACCTCAGTGTGTACTAGAATCTTCTTCTGGCACTCATGCCAGAAGAAGCCTTGGAAGAGCAAAATTCACAATCTAATAAAATTGAGAGAAAACCTTTTCAAAACGGGTGTTTTTATCTTGTTTGTAATTACTATTGTCTACTGCAATTTTTCATTCGTACAAACGAATATAATCATATATAACCTGAATCTATTTTTTAGAAAATGGTTTGTACTTCGATTCGTCCAACTACTCTACCGTATTCGGAACTAGAAGATTGGAGATGCCTCGCAGAGTTCTTTGGAAATCATATGGATTATGAACCTCTGGATATAGCTACACTATTCGTGAGTACTTGTCAACAATTCACTTGTTTCAATGCAATGAAAGAATGCAACTAATTACAAGAATTTTGTAGTGTGATCAATAATATGTAGGAATACATCGGAGATTCTACTTGAAAGCGGATTAGCTTTTCATGGCCTTTTCCTGTCCCAATATGCTCGATATATCAACAATATTGATATAAATGGAAAAAAATGTTTTATAATAGTTATTCGGCACCAGAAAGGTCACGTTTTGAAAATAGCTAAATGCACAGGGTGTTGCATTTTTCTATAATAACAAAAAAATATCATTTTTAGAAGGAAAAACTAGTTTTTTTTCCAGTCACAATGCGCCGGTGCCAAGTTATTACTTATTTCGAAAAAATAGGGAGTATTAGCTCTGAATGAAATAACTGTAATGAAGCTGTTTATTCAACGATCTGAATTTTGTCTGGTGAAGCGACGTAGAAAACACCAAAGTAGCGTGTGTTTCTCTGATCATCATTTAGGTTCATAAGAGGGCGGTGCCATACGTACTGTAATGCAAGGTCAACCGTGAATATCTGTGAATATAATACTACCTTGAATTTTGAATAATTTGCATTATTTATCATTGGAGCACTCGACCCCATTCCTGGGGTTCTAAATGATGGCCTAACAATTTTTGATCTTGATAATAGACACGGTTTATATGACGATGGGCTGCTGCACTTGTCGGTGGAATATTAGATAACTGGACAGGTTTAAGAAGATTTGTAGATTTTAATAACTGATTATATCGGAGATGATCGATATTATCCTTAGATTTCGGAGCATTGTATATCGCTAGTAAGACCCAAATTCCATTTTCGTATAATTGAGGGACAGGGCAGTTCTCTTGTAGAAAAATGAGAGGTGTCAAGGAACACCCGGATGGAACGTTCCGAAAGTTCATTTCGATTAATAATTGGAGGAATTGTAATAAAATTAGATTTTTTTAAAGTTATAATAATATTTTTTTTATTATTAACAAATATAATGTATTATAAACTTAATCAGTGGGCTCAATTTTAGTAATAATTGGCTTGTGGTAACTGAAGTAGGAAACATATGTTTTGGATTCTATTTTATTTGAATGTCTTGAAAAAACTATATATATTACCCGTTCCAACCATGGTAGGCGCAGAACCTACCATCGACAGTTGATAAGGCAGACATTTGAAAGATGCGTCGCCGGTACGAGACCGTGCGATCAGTTTAAAGTTATTCAGACTCACCAAATGGGACGATGACTGACCCGCCACCAATGAAGTGACATTTGTTTAAAACGAAAATTAAGCATACTTTTGTCCAAAACTAAATTCATGAAGTAATTATTTGTATTATTATTCAATACGCAATTGGAACATAATTTCTAATAATTTAACTTTTCAACAATATCCGTGCAGAACGAACAGCTTAATATTGAACTACAATTACAGATCCCTTAAATCTCCGCCCTGACATCTTACCGCATGAGTACTGTACTACTATGAAAGATCTCTCAACTATTATTCTGTGACTCTACCATTATAGATAACTGGCTTGCTTTCTATTAAATTATTATGCTCCCACACGATTTTCTTTGAATTTTTTGAACTAAGGATGCTATTATTTAAAAATAAAAAAATTATGAAATTTTATCTTTGATTCTTGGAAAAAGACAACTAAATGAAAATAAATGCCAGTGAGATGGCGTCTTTTTGATTCATATGATAACTAAATTTTCTTTCTTCGTTATTTTAGGCTAGGAACAAGACATCGAGATTCGGTTTCCACTAGCCTATTTTGGCACCATTACACTACATGTTTAAGGAAAAAAAGACATGTTATTGCATTTAATTTTCTTGAGAAATTAGCAATTTTTTGTTATTATATCAAAAAACGCTCTCTACCGACATCACTGAAAATTTGCCAGATCACGGATAGGATGGTTTTGATGAAGCAATGGATGCTTTTCCCAACGAGATCAACATTATTGAAATCCTTTCAGTCGTTCAGTAGTTACAGCTGTTTATTAAAAAAAACATTGACTCACCCCTCACCACTTCATTTCATTACATACGTCAAAAAGTGTCAAATGAAAATTACTCGAATAAAGCTCAGCGTGAAGTAAAAAAATTTTTTTTGTTATATTTACAAGGTGTATTTTAGAAAAAAATCACTTCAAAAGTTTAAGATGGCAGTTACGCCCCCTGCCAGCCATCTTGGAAACCTGAAAATAATTTCCAGGGATTTCTGTTGGGCACTTTGTTCATAAAATTTTTTACCGTAAATCTCTACGACGAATAGTTTCTGAGATACAGCGGGGTGACTCTCTTAATCAGACACCCGGTACAAATTCAGCTTATTATCTCTCATTCCGAGGTTGACCCTTTCCCACTCCACGTTTGATTGTTCGACAATCAATTAAAGAAGTCGGTACTTTGGGTTTCTGATTTGATGTCCAAAATAAGCTGTTTTTCGTCTTTTTATATGAAAGAAAATTTCTCTGTCCAACCCATGGTACCTTCAGCATTCAACGATAAGTCCACATTTCAAACGCTTCCACCCTGTTTATTGACATTGATTTTAGTGTCCACGTTTCCATACCATAAAATAGTACGGACCACACATAGCATCTAGCCTATCGCATTCTTAAATTTAGCCTTAAGTCTCTGTTGGTGAGTATGTGTTATAATTTGTAAAAGTAGTTACGGGCCACTTCAATTCTTCACTTAATTTCTCTGTCGTTGTCCCAATCTTCATGCAGCCAACTTCCCAGATACTTGTATTGTGTAACTTGCTCCAAGTCTATGCTGTTGATGGTAAGTTGAAAATTCGCATAAGACACTTTGTTCCTAATTCCTATCTTTAACGACTGATAATTATTCAACTAGGGATATTGAATTTCTACTCCTTTACCCTATAGCAAGGGTCTCCAAACTTTCCAGCCTTAGGGCCATACTGATTACTCCAGTAAGTTCCGAGGGCCAAAACCATATTATCATTGTTGCCGGTGGTAAAGAGTGAAATAGTCCACTGATGAAAAAAAAAGTCCGAAAAAGTACGCAACGTTTAAAAAAGGCTGCAAATCGGAGTAAAGTCCGCAAAACGGCAACACTGCATATTATTAATTTTCCTGTCATTATCTGTAATTTCTAGATTAGTCGTAGAGTACGAGCCATAAGGAGTAACGTGACACGACATCTGGTGGACACAAGCGGAAATAGGTAGTACCTTCTATCGCTAACAGATGGCGCTAATAGCACGTACAGAATAATCTCGTTGGTTCGAGAAAGTTCTGGTGGCTTCCACTCACTTCTAGATGGCAGTAATTGGAATATATAAGAAGGCTAGTGGCGAACCACAAGTCAGTTCCTATGACACTGTTGTGAAATAAAATAGTGCGTACCTCCTCAAAACGTGTTTGTGCGTTCATGGCACAACTACTGGTACAGATTTTTTTTTTTTTTTTTAACTCGAGGGACCTACAGTTGAACGCCGGATCCGAACGGCCAATGGGCTTGTAAACTATGTACATTGCCCAACAATTTTTAATCATATATAACCACTAAATTCCGGACATACACAACACCCAAGAGCGAGGTGGGACTCGAACCCACAATTCTCGGTTTACAAACGGTATAAGGCGGTTCACCTTACCGCTGGTCCACCGAGGCCTCTGCAGATATTTTTAAAGGAGTTGAAATGGCCATTAATCAAAAGAACTTTCGATGGAAAAACTTGAAATGTATTACAACTGATAGAGGCAAAAACATGAGTGGGAAAGATAAAGGAGTGGTCGCTCTTGTGTCAAAGGCTGTAGAAAATGACGGTGGTTCAAAACCATTAGTCTTACATTGTATCATTCATCAACAGTCTATGTGCGGAGAATGTTTGGATATGTCTGAATTTCTGAAACCAGTCATATCAACTGTTAATTGTATCAGATCTTTTGGGCTGAATCACCGACAATTCCGACAATTTATTGAAGAGATTGGAGAAAATGACTTACCTTATCATACTGCCGTACGTTGGCTTAGTTGTGGGAAAGTCCTTCAGCGCTTTTTTGAACTTCGAGCAGTGATCGAAATTTTTTTGAATGAAAAGCATCGCCCTCTTACTGAATTACAAAACAACGCATGGCTGTGGAAGTTAGCATTCTATGTTGATTTGACAAAACATGTGAACGAACTGAATTTTAGATTGCAAGGAGAAAACCAGCATCTTCCTGATTTATACACTAATATCAAATCATTCCGGAATAAATTGATACTGTTTCAATCACGACTACGAAGTAAATGTTTTTCACATTTTAAAACATGTGAAATATTCAGCCACACCACTGAGACTGAGTTTCCTATCGATTTTGCAATCGAAACTTTATGAGTGCTTTGAAAATAAATTTTGATACTCGTTTCTCGGACTTTGATGCCATTGCGAATCAAATTAAGATTTTTCAGAGTCCTTTTGATACTGACATTGAAACTCTAGCCGTGGAACTTCAAATGGAAATGATTGATCTACAGTGCAGTGAGGGGGCGTTCAAGTATTACGTAACGCAATTTGGGGGGAGAGGGGGTCTTGTAAAACGTTACGATGCGTTACAGGGGCGGGAGGGGGGTTCGAACAACGCGTTACGCATCGTTGATTTTTATTGAAATAAAAAACTAGAGAATTTGAATCTCAGTTTTATTTTGTTGTCCCAAGTTGGCAACTCTATCCGTTTATGTTTTATGGGGAATACCTCTACTGTATTCTTCGGCATTTTTATATTTTGTTTCCGTTGCCAGTTTTCACTAAGTGTTTTAAACACGTAATACACAGGAGCATATTGCTGTAGTCAGTGTTGTAGAAGTGACTTCAGGCTGAAGTGTCCTCAAAAGAGGGAGATTTGCATAATCAGCTGTTTTTGGACTATAAAGGCTCTCATGCTGACTTGCTGCCGTTACCAAGCTAGTTCGTTGGGTACGTTAGGTACGCTGGCTAGTATTTGGGAGGTCTCGGGTTCAAACCCCAGGGCCGACTGGTCTGCCATGAGTTTTTTTCAGAGGTTTCCTCATGGTAATGTAAGTCACTGCTTGCAAACTTACAAGGCGAATGCTGGGCCAGTATTAATCCTCTGAACCCTACCCACACTTCCTATGTTCCATAAATATCTCGTCTCACCTATCCTTAATGCACTTGTACATACAAGTGTATCCTCTGATCTGGCTGAAGGAGTTAATCCCAAACTCAAGCTGCCCGCCTCCCTGACACATACTTCAGGTAGGAATGAAACACGAGTGTTTCGTTTTTTTCCTTGCTACCGTAACTGTGCCATAAAATGAGAACGAAATTCAGAAAACGGCTAAAGAATAAATAAAAATGGTAAAGCGCTCAAGTCTGTGACTCGCAACATTTTTTGCAAGTAATTAATAATACTTCCTGCCGCCACCGTGCCCATGCCAAATCCTTCAGACCCCAAGTAAGCTCACGGTACCTAGTCAGCTAAACAAAGGATCATGCAAGCATTCACTACTTCTTGTGAGGTTGTCCGTTGATCTGTCGCCTCCTCTATGAGGGTTCAGGCAGATGCCGTACGATTTCTTTTGACCATCATTACAATTCGACTTCAATAACAGAAAATGTGGAACCTGTGGGATCTACTTCACATAACAAAATTCTGTGTGCAAATGCAGTCTGAGTGGGAAAAGGAACAGTAACTCCAACTGAATTATTTTTTTACAAACCTACTTTACATATTTGAATTATGGCTGATTTTTTAGGTTCCATTTCTAATTGCATTGCCAAAGAAAATGAATATGTTATTTTATTTCAGACTTTTCAAGTGAAAAAAAATCTATCGCAGCAAGCTGCATTAAGAACGCAGGTTTTTATAACGTATCCAATTCGAAAAATCTACTTATTCCAAATTCGAACCAGCCTTCCTTCTATTTAGATCACCAAATTTCAACCCCACATTGCACCCTTTATCAGGTAAACAAGATTTACTTCCTCCCTTGTTGCTCAACCCCGTGACCGATTCGTATCAAAACCAAACCCATCCAAAATGACATAAGAAACTATCTACCTACCAACTTTCAAACCTATTGCAAAATTGAGCCATGTATCGCGTGAACGAGTATCATTTTCTACCTTTGAGGGAATTCAACTTCCCAATCAAACCACCAAAACCAGTATAATACAAAATATCATTCGAAACTACCTACTCAGGAGGTTTCATCCTTATTGCTCCAAAATAGCACCCTTTATCGTGTAAACAAGATTTATTTCCTCCCCGAGGTTAATCCCCCAACCAATTCGTACCAAGAGCATTCCCACCCAATATATCATATGAAACTAGGTACTCACATACCTACTTTCCACTCTATTGCTCCAAAATTGCGCCCTTTATCGTGTAAACAAGATATATTATTTATTATTATCTAACCCCCCAACCAATTCGTACTAAAAGCCATCACATTCAAGATATCATACGAAACTATCTACCTATATACATACGAACATTATATATATATATATATATATATATATATATATATATATATATATATATATATATTTATATATAAATATATATATATAAAAAAATATATATATATATATATATATATATATATATATATATATATATATATATATATATATATAAAAATATATATATATATATATATATATATATATATATATATATATATATATATATATATATATATATATATATATGTGTGTAGAGAAAGAGAGACTTTTGAAACTGGGTTTTTGATGCCAAGCATCCTGAAATGTGAAAACCTGCTAATAAGCGAAAATTGAATAATGCATGAGAAAAATTATGGTGGATGAAGTTAGCTAAAAATGTATGCAACGACAGTGCTAAGTCAGAAAATCTCTTGTTTTGTTTATTATTAACGAAAACACGATTAAAACATTAAAAACGGTATTTTAGCAACTTTTCGGTACTTTGCGCAACATATTTGTAACTTTTAGGTAAAAATGGTCACTTGGGTGTTACGTAACGTTTATAGGGGGGGAGGAGGGGTTCATGAAAACGTTACGGAGCGTTAAATAGGGGGGAGGGAGGGTCAAAAATCTTCAAAAAATGCGTTACGTAATACTTGAACGGTCCCTGATATAATTAAGAACAAATATCGAAACTCATCTTTGTTAGAATTTTATAAGAGTCTTCCACTGACACAATTTGATAATATGCATAAATTTGCTCGTGGGCTGTTTTCTGTTTTTGGTACTACTTATTTGTGTGAGAAGACCTTCTCCAAAATGAAGTACACAAAAAATGTTTACAGATCTAAATTAACTGATGAGCATCTTAAATCTCTTTTAATAATTGGTACAAGTAAAATTAGTCCACAACTACAAACTATTGACAGTGAAAAATCTCAATTACATAAATCTCATTAGTATTTCATATGTCATTATGCTTGTTATAAGTTATGTTTTTATTTAAAATGTATAAAATGTTAGTTGGATTCATTGCTATAATTTGTTAGTTATTATATACTGAAGTTAAATTTTCTGCATATTATACATGTCTTTACTCATTAAAATTCTGTGTTTCTTTATCCAACTATCACAAAAACAATAACAATAAGCCTACAACAATGTTATGAGTAGTTAGCCCATGACCATATCAATGTAGATGTCATATTAATAATTATTCAACATGAAATTAGAATACTTCAGTAAACTAAATTTAATTTGCTATAAAGAATATGTTCTCTAAAAGGAGTTTTCAAGTATGCTAGCTCTCCGCGGGCCGGACAAAATCTGTCCGCGGGCCGGATGTGGCCCTCGGGTCGTAGTTTGGAGACCCCTGCATCAAAATCTAGATTCTAGACAGAACAATAAATTAAACGCTTATTTAATATTCAACAATACGAACAAAAAAGAGGGAATCGTACTTCACCTGGTCACTTCAATTAAATTAGCTAAGTACCTAGAAAATATATCATGCGTAGTGTCATCTTCCACTGAGAAAATCAACTGTTATTAGGTAGTCTTACCATAAAAAATTTCGCTTCAAAAATTGTGAAAATCAAAAATCACGTACAAAAAAAGTGAATAGAAAACGCCCCATTTTGGACATCGCGATGAATAATATTCTGCTTAAAATATTGACTAATATTGTTAATCGAATAGAAAATTTCAATTCCTCAAACATCCCCAGCTTATGAATGACTAATTGGTTAGCATCAAATGAATAATATATATTCCATTATGATTATTTATCAAATTGTCTTGGTAACTTTTAAATTATCTAATTAGCAGAGCGGCAATGTATCATATTAAAAAGGCATTTATTACACCGCGCAACGGATCGCTATAATTAATAATCCGAATGAAATTTCAATTAATAATTAAATCGTTTTCAAATTAAAGTGGCATTTTGCGAGCATCCGATAATTCCGAACTTTAGGGTGTTGTAGCTGGCATTCATATCGGTTGGTTACAGTTTTTGATACGATTAAACCGGCAATAAAAAGGTCGGACGTGATATGTTTACCGGCAGCCAACAACCTGTTGAAAACCTTTTATTTACATCGAATAAACTCCACACACACAGACACACTCATAATACAACATAACGTTTCCAGAGTAGGATTAGAGCATTGTCAAGAAGAGTGGATTGTCTAGTTGAAAACCGTTTCATTACGAAATGACAAATTACTGAAATGAACAAAATAGTTATTTATGTACCAAGTGCGTTATATAGATCCTTACATTCGGCCCGAGGGATGAATGTTGCCCGATGGGCGTAAGGATCTAGTAATGCACGTGGTGCATACAAGATTTTATTTTTCACGAAAAATTATTTTATTATAATGAAAAATCGATTTTAAAATCGCTTCATTGCTCCTATACTTTCCATTTTCCTTCTGATAGTAGGCATATCATTTGCTGATATTTTGACGTTTGTGAATATTTTTGTCATCATATTTAGTGAATATCACTGCTGCTTTCTTTGTGTAGTCTTATAGAAATGAAAATGAATTTACCCGAGAATATCATAGAAAATGCAGCCAAAGCTGCGAATAATTCATTGCCGGAGAAATCCAGAGTAGTATACGACAAGGATTATGAAGTATTTAATCAATGGAAGTTGCTTCATTTCTCCTCGTACAATTAGCGGGCGTTATGATCCATTATGCCCGCTCATTACGCCCTAGGTCATAATAAGTGTATTTATAGCAACCGTATCTAAGTTAAAATCAACAAATAATATACAAGTGAAAAATAAAAACTCTCTCATGGAAATACTATTATGATAATTAAAAATACACAAAAATTGAAGGAAATTCTACGTGTTTCAACCCTCTCTCAAGTATGAGGCAGGCGGGATGCTTGATTTATTGGGGGAACTCCTTCAGTCAAATCAAGGGACACACTTGCATGTACACTCAACCAAATAGTGGCATGAATACAAAGAAAGGTTTCATTGATTCAATGAATAAAATCATTAAAATTGGTCCAATGAACAAGTTCATTGTTTCAATGAACACGACTGCATTAATGTATGAAAAGTTTCATTAATATTATGAACGTGTACATTGAATGGATTTGATACCTCTTTCCTTATATCAATGAACTCGTACATTGCGACAATGTATGTCAATCATAAATTTAATGCATACTATTCATTGGATGAATGATCTGTATTCATTGTTTTGATGAATATAGGTTCGTGAGTTGATGAATATAATTCATTGATGAATGAAAACGATTCATTGAATAAATGATCTGTATTCATTGTTTTGATGAATATAGGTTCGTGAGTTGATGAATACAATTCATTGAATGAATGAATACGATTCATTGAATAAATGATCTGTATTCATTGTTTTGATGAATATAGGTTCATTGTTTTAATGATTTCAATTCATTGAATGAATGAATCGTATTCTTCAGTTGAATGAATCACATTCATTAAAAAATGTGTATACAGGTTGGCCCAACGAAAGTTGATATGGGGGTTTTGGGTACCTAATAATAGCGTAGATCTAAAGAAACTTTCGGATTGGTCGATTTCGTTTTTTCAGGTAGAATTTTTCAAACCTCACCCAAAGTAAATAAGGTTATTAGCATTTGAACAGGCCGCTCAAGAAACAAAATCGAGCATCATTTTCATGTACTTACACTATCAGCACCGAAAATCCCCATGTCAAGTTTCCGTGGTGAGCTAATTCTTTTGACAAGAAAAATCAGTGTTTTTCCTCTTGTAAAATCAATCAAGGACAATATTAATCACTCAAAAAATATTGGTTAGGCACAGTTAATTAAAACTAATTTTTTTGTAAGAGTTTTTAATCTTTCTTGATTAAATTACATAACACATGAATTTTCGAGAATGATTTATTCGATTTTATTTCATAAAAACAACTGTCAATGAATGTCCAGAACATAAGGGACGCCTCCGGAAAATTCAAATTGAAAACATAAAAAATTTTAAAACAAATATCCACTGCACGTATGAAGTTTTTGAAAACATATTTAACGTTATCGAAAAATACAAAATTTTCAGTGATTGTGGTCATGTCATCACCAACTAACAACAAAAATGGTTGAATATGAGAGTTTTTCCTCCTCAAGTATTCCAGATGATCTTGTGGCCTGGTAACTTCTTCCCAAAAACATAAAAGATTCTTGCGAATCTTTGATGGTGAATTTTGTCACATTTTTTTTCCATTCAAGTCTTTAGTGACACTCTTACTCGTGGGTACGAGAAACCCGTGTGTAGCCCATAAAATGATAGCATTGCGGCTGTCTGTAAAAAAAATGTTAGATGATATAAGTATATCGCAAAAAAATACTGTCATATTGAATAGCAATTTTTTTTATCAACATTCTCACGTGAAAGGAACCCCATAATGATTAACAAAAATCGCATGAGTCAGTAGTGAGAAGAAAAAGGGGGTGCAAATTGAAATTGAACAAACACCTGAAGTTTAAAAAAAAAGTAGTATTACGGTAAGACAAAAACTTACTTTCGGTTACTTCATTTTTTTCTACGTGATCTAAGAGTCCCTTGACAGACTTGACTTTCACATTGCTATCCAATGACAAAAACTGTCTTAACACGTCCTTTACTTCATCCCATTTGGACACGAGACCATTTCCGGTGTCATGGAGGACATCAAAATCCATATCAATCTAGTGAAAAATCAAAAGTAAGTCATCAAACTGAATTATTAACTGTTTGAGAATAATTATTAATCTAGATATCTATTTTGAGACAATGATTATAATTAGATAAACTTTAAGAGTACCTAAAAGTAACGACCCCTACCTATTTTTTTAGTAGTATCTATAGTCCAGTCAATGATGGTAAAAAAAGTGTAAACTGTGTATTTATTCTATACAACATCGATTTGTATGAAAATTTGGATTTAGATTCTACTTACCATCTATTTCAAGGTCTACCCTTTGCCAGAGGTTGCTTTTTCTCCGGGGCTGGATGCCACCCCTTCTTGGGATTGAAAAATTTTTTATAAGCTATAATTTTGCGCTCTACAGGTTTCTCGACTAAATGCTTATTTTTCCAGTTATTCGCAAAAAAGAATCTGAAAACGTGGTTTTTTTGCCTGAAATCTGAAAATTTCACTCGCGAATATGTCGAAAAGTATTGACTTTCAGAAAAAACTTCAAGTGACAAAAGTTGCTTAGAATTAGTCAAAGTATCGATTTCCGTACTTATTTTCAATAAAAAAATTTTCACCCCCAAGAAGTGGTGGCAATGGTGGCATCCACGCCCAGGGAAAAAGCAACCCCCGGCACAGGGTAGATTTTGAAATAGATGGTATGTAGAACCTAAACCCAATTTTTTATGAAAATCGGTGCTGTATGGGATAAATACACGGGAAAATGGTCATTGACTGGACTACTAGTTATTTTAATTTTTGTAAAAAATATCAACTCATTTAAATCATTTGATTCTTTAATACGCACTGATACGTATTATAATTGGATTGTATAATGACATGCAAACGACCAAAACTGATTATTTCTGATTATGAGAATAGCCCATGGTAAATATTATTACCAGTCTATAGCCAGAGGGAATCTTATAGAATGGCCACTTATCAAATATGGCGGCAGTACTATCAAAGGACTTCAACCTCTACATGAAAAGCACAACATTTTTATAATTATAATGTAGGTAGATACTCTTCAAAAGACTTTTTTCAATTGAATGAATTTGCAAAAAGTAGCAGTTTTATAATTATTGTATAGGTAGATACTGTTCAAAATATTTTGTTTTAAACTAAAAAAATATGCAAAAACTACCATTAATCAAGTTAATGAATCTGAAACTGCAGGACTATACTGCTCTTACCTTTTTACGCTTTTTTGACCGGCATAATAATGAAGTCATATATATACCTACTTACCTGTAAATACTGCACAAACACAATGCAATCACAGTTATCCTTAGAGCTGAATTCATAAAATAATCACAAAACATTAAGCCGTCTTTTATTTATCAACATAAACTATGCAATGAAATTGTCGCCAGTATTTTGATTGACCGAACCGAATTTGGGGTAGAAAAGATGTTGCGCAAGTGTATCACCGACTAGCGATATTTCGCCAAAGAACTGTTCATTGTATTAATGAATTCAATCATTATTTTACGTTTCATTCGTTATATTAATGTATTGTACATTGATTCCATGAACCGCAATCATTATTTTCTATTAAAAATTATCATTGGATTAATGTAAAAATTCATCAATAATATGAACTCGAATTTTGGCGAAAAGCATTTTCAATGAAAGTGTTCCTAATATTAATGCATGATATGCATTGTAATCACGAACAGGATTCATGTTATTGATGAACGGCCATTCATTACTTACATGAATGCTGAAATTTCTTCAAATAATTTTGTGCATTATATCAATGAAAAAATCATTAGGACAATGAAAATGAGAATGATGAACGCTGTTCATTAATATTATGAACAATATTTTTTTGAGTGTACAAGTGTATTAAAATAGGCGAGACTGAATGATTTATGGAAGAGAAAAGGTTAGATGGGATGAATACTCGTCGAACATGAGACTTTGTAAATTTGTAAGCAGTGACTTACCTACGCCATGAGGAAACCTCATTGGCAGACCAGTCGACCCGTGGTTTGAATCCGGGACCTCCCGAATGCTACCTAAATTTGATAGAGTGAAATTTGGAATTTTAGCGAGAAAAGTTCTTCGAATTGGATAAATTCTCAATCGTATTAAAAGTTATGCAGACCTATTTGAAGAGTTTTCAAATGAGGTATTTTCTTTTCGGGGAAAAAAATATTTTCTTTTCAAATTTTCATTCTGGAATGTTCTTTAAAATTGAGAATTCAAAAGTTTTAATTCGTCTTGCATAAAATGCTTCAACTTTCGAAATAATTCGGTCTTCAGTAAAATAATTAATTAAGTCCTTGATAAGATCATACTAAACGTGAAAGTCAAATGGGGAATAGAACAATAAAGGTAGTTTTATAATTACTTTCCAAGAAAGCTTGTTATGTGAACTTGAACCTTCATGAAGAACGCAGCGCCATCATTGAACAAACGCAGGAAGCATTACCTATCTCGAAGATCAGAAATGGGATAAATCTCGGCACAATCCAAACAAATATGTACCTAAGCGAACTCTATGCTACAGTGGTCCATTTTTCTGAAAGATAACACTTATTCAGTTAGATTCTGAACATTTAAGCGTGAGAAAATACTCCAAATATATCTGGTGTGACACAAATATATGTGGTGTGACATATCACAACCTTCAACAATATGGTAAAGAAATCTCCTGAAAAAAAAAATCCTTGAGCAGCACAGTTCCATCACTAAGGTCCTATTTTTCCCTGATTTTTGAAGAAATACAAATACAAATGCTTAACAACCTGAGTTAATGTGAAGGGACTGTGGATGTGAGTGAAACCATGAATAAACAAAAAATTCCTATTGTAAAATGAGAGTGATTAAGGAAAATAGTTGAAACCACCAAAAGCCACTTCCCTAACATCAACCCACAAAAAATCATGAAATCACTACTTTGAAATGCCGGCAGTTAAGAAAATAGAGAAATTCAATGAAAAGCACATCCCTATATACACTCAATTTACGATCCACATTTCATCTCTTCAGAAGACGTGGAAGTATGCAAAAACCACGAGAAAATATGAAACCTCTATATTAATAAAGCGGCGGTTGAGGAAAATAGTTTTTCAAAGGATACCTTCCTAATATCAACCCAATTTACGAATTTTCAACCCTCCAAATAAATTTGAAGAAAGTTTGGGAGTGCAAAAATTCTTCAAAAACTCGTTTTTCAACTCGTAGTGCCCTCTTGAAAGACCCTAGAGGTTGAAATCCATACACACACCTCCTCGGAACTCCCTTCCACAAGTTTGGGGCTACCAAAATTTTGACTGAATTTTCTCAAATTTTGATAGTTTTGTCCTGCCTCAAGAACAACCGCAGATAACAAATTGCAGCTAATTTGTCTGTGAGGGGTCGCTGGAGATGCCAAAATGTATATATATATATATATATAATATATCTATATATATATATATATATATATATATATATTATTATTTATATATTTATATATATATATATATATAATATATATATATTATATATATATATATATATATATATATATATATATATATATATATATATATATATATATATATATATATATATATATATATATATATATATATATGTATGTATTTATATATTTATTTATAAAATTCATAGGCACCTCATACGGACCTGTTTAGAAAAGCACAAATGCACACATTCATTTCTCCATTTCACTTCCACTTTTCATTCATAACTTACTACCTCATGAATTTTTATGAAATCTCCCATTTCTCTACCTTGAAGTATTTCTTGTCGTAACAAATGTTGGCGCGTGCGGTTAGGTTTTTCCTAAATCTTGATAAGGTTCACAATTTCGATCAGTCCTCGTTTTGCCTCCTTGAGAACCGATTAAATTATGATTTTGGAGGAACGAATTATCAATTGCTTCTGAAATTATTACACCAGATTGAATAATTATTTTCCTGGAAAATTGATATTGCATCAATGCAAAAATTGAAAAATCAGTTTCACGTATTCTATGCCTCTCGGTTTCGTTCAACAATTAGGAGTTGAGGATAACTATAATTATGTTAATATCTCTCAAACAAGAGATTATTCATAATGTTTTTAGTTAATGATTCATAAATTTATTGCATATGCATCTACTTTCCTCCAGAATATACAGTAAGTAATCAATATAATATGCATTCATGCTGAAAATATGAGATCAACAAAAAAGATAAGTAAAGCTAACTGTTCGCTTCGCTGATCACTCGGTGGTACATTATTCATTAAATTTTATTAAATTAATATGAAAATTTAATCTACTATCATAGAAATATATTGAACTTTGAAAAAATTTTTAAAAATCTCGAGAGTAGTAGAGCTCCATCACTGAATTCGTATTTCCCCCTCATTTTTGTTCTTTTGGACACAAATTCTTAACTAAATTTGGAAGGGCTGTGGAGGTTAGCAAAACCTCAAAAGCCACAAAAAACATGATATGAATTAAAATGGCAGCGGTGGTTGAGGAAAATGATTAAAACCCACCATTTGATACTTCCCTAACATCAGCTCAATCCACGTACCAAATTTCGAACGGAATAGTCTCCGCGAAGTGCAGCGCGGTTCAGGAAAAGAGTTGTATTCCACAAAGGATCGTATTTAAATATTAACTCAATCCATGTACCTACCAAATTTGCTTCCCCCTAACTTAATCTGCAGAAACTACGGAGGTACTCAAAACGTCGAAATTTACGAAAAGTACAAGATATTACTACCTCAAAATGTCGATGGTTGATTCCACTAAAAGGCACATCCCAAACATCAAATTAATTCACGTACAAAGATTTAAACCCTTTAACTAGATTGGTAGAGGTTTGGGGCTGCAAAAATCGCCTTTTTTGGCTCCATACGCCCTCCAAAAGCTCTAGAATGCTGTATATATTGTTCATAATCTATTTCCACATAATTTGTCATTGTCATTCCACCTTAGTAACGAATGTCTGCTGCTCACATGTTTTTTAGTCGTATTTTATTCCATAAAAAAATGAAGACACCCTACTGCGTGGCACTAGGAATGATAAAACCCCTCGGCGCATGTGCATGTCGTCAATATTATATGTATTATATAAATAAATAACAATGAAAGTCGATTTTACGAATGAAATGACGGAAAATTGCAATAAATGTATTAATAAGTCGATATTACAAATAAAATCCGTGAAAATTTAGCAAAAAAATTCATTGATTGACTGTCGAATTTGAATATCCTATTCCGGCTTATTTTGCTGCAAATTATGAATCAAATTGATAAGATGGGAAGCAGACACAGGCGCTATATTTTTTTATTCTTTCTTGGTAAAAATTGGGAATTAAAATTCCCTAATGGAATCATATGTGTTTTATCGATATCCGTTGGAATTTTTGAA
>JARQZK010003640.1:0-5000 GCA_030704885.1 Cynegetis impunctata
AATAGAAATTAGAATCTCAGATAGACTTTTAAAACTTCATCTGGGCTTCTTAAAACTTTACAAAACCATGGAGTGTTAGTTAATTCCATATTTCAAGGAAAACGCACGCCCTTTGCTTGGCCTCGGTAATTGAATAATATTATGAACTGATCACTAAAGATTGATCGTCCCTCTAACACTGATTTCTTAATCTTGACCGTTTAATGAATGACCTTTTCGTCCAGTGTCGGCGCAAGGGAGGTTGAGCAGAGTGACTTAAGTTTTTTTACTCTTACAAATAGTGGAATTGATAACCACACATTTTTCGGGGTATAGTACTCGTCATGCTGCAAACTTCGGCAGCCTTTAAGAGCAGGAAATTTCATAAGAAACAATTAGAATATTTTACTGCACACGGATGGACTCAAAATAAGTCTAACATGTTTGCGAGATTTTACAATCGTCCCTTGTTCACAAAATGATCCTTACAGCATTGGGGGCTAAATTTGGAAATTTAAGCTCTGTTGGGATTCCACCAGTATTTAGTTTTCATTAATACTATATATTAAAAGTAATGTTGCACATTTGGTTAACATTTTGTCATTTATTGTTTATATATACAATAAGGTATTGTGTTTTTGGTTTTGGCCTATCTGTTGCTTTCTTTCATAAATATATTTTATTTTAGCTGAGGAAATTTCTAGATTCTTTTTCTCATTTTGAACATCTAAACAAAGTAGTTTATTGTATTTCGAGAACGGCAATAACGAAATATAATTAAAATGATCAATTGGACTTACCTTAAGGAAAATTGATCCTAATTATATGAGTATTGCCGTGTCGAAGAAATTACAAACCCTTCCCATTATCCCACCCCTAGTTTGATCTAGAATTTTTAGCATGAAATTTGCAAGTGGAGGACCGATTAGCGGCGGTGAGTGAATGTGAGCCGAGGTGGGAATTGGGGACCGTAACTAGTGTGGTTTGCTTTAAAATTCGTGCAGTGCCGGGTAGCTAGGAAAAAAATTGCGACTACAAGTAGTATACTTGTAGATTCTTCGAACGGGAATACTCATATAATATGGATCAAATTTTCCTTAAGGTAAGTTCGATTTGATCATTTAATTATATATATATATATATATATACTAAATATAATATATATAAATATATATATAATATTTATTCGAATTGTTGTTTGTCTGTGAACTATTTCTAATCTCTTGATAATTATTTTAGCAATAACAGGCTTGTTGAATCTTTAAAAAACTCGATTTTTATTGAAAAGTTGAACGTTTCGCCACGAACATTCATGGCTTTATCAAAACTTTTTTTTTTTTTTTTTCAAAAAATCGAGTTTTTTCAACAAGCCTGTTATTGCTAATAATTATCAAGAGATTATATAATATATATAATATATATATATATATATATATATAATATATATATATATATATATATATATATATATATATATATATATATATATATAATATATATATATTATATATAATATATAAATATATATATATATATATATATATAATATATATATATATATATATATATATATATATATAATCTCTTTGATAATTATTTAGCAAATAACAGGCTTGTTGAAAAAACTCGATTTTATTGAAAAAAAAAAAAAAAAAGTTTTGATAAAGCCTTGAATGTCGTGGCGAAACGACAACTTTTCAATAAAATCGGGTTTTTTAAGATTCAACAAGCCTGTTATTGCAAATAATTATCAAGAGATTAGAAAAATTTCACAGGCAACATCAATTCGAATAAATATATATATATATATATATATATATATATATATATATATATATATATATATAATTAAATGATCAATTGACTTACCTTAAGGAAAATTGATCCATATTATATGAGTATTGCCGTTCGAAGAATTACAATAACTACTTGTAGTCGCAATTTTTTCCAGCTCGGCCTGCACGAATTTTAAAGCAAACCACACTAGTACGGTCCCCAATTCCCACCTGGCTCACATTCACTCACCCGCCGTAATCGGTCCTCACTGGCAATTTTGCTAAAAAATTCTAGAATCAACTAGGGGTGGGATAAATGGAAGGGTTTGTAATTCTTCGAACGGGCCAATAACTCATATAATATGGATCAATTTTCCTTAAGGTAAGTCAATTGATCATTTAATTATATTTCGTCATTGCCGTTCTCGAATTACAATAACTACTTGTAGATGTTCAAAAGAGAAAGATCTAGAATTTCCTCAGCAAATATATTTATGAAAGAAAGAACAGAGGAAAACCAAACACAATACCTTATTGTTTATAACAATAAATGACAAATGTTAACAATGCAACATTACTTTAATATATAGTATTTGAAACTAAATACAGGTGGAATCCCACAGAGCTTAAGATTCCTTTAGCAAATGCTGTAGGATCATTTGACAAGGGACGATTGTAAAATCTCGCAAACATGTTAGAGACTTTTGAGTCCATCCTGCAGTATTTCTAATTGTTTCTATGGAAATTCCTGCTCTAAAGGCTGCCGAAGTGGCAGCATGACGAGTACTATACCCCGAAAAATGTGTGGTATCAATTCCACTATTTGTAAGAGTAAACTTAATCCACTTGCTCAAACCTTTGCGCCGGACACTGGACGAAAAGGCTTATTAACGGTCAAGATTAAGAAAATCAGTGTTAGAGGGACGATCATCTTTAGTGATCAGTTCATAATTATCAATTACCGAGGCCAAGCAAAGGGGTGCGTTTTTCCTTGAAATATGGAATTTACTAACAATGGTTGTAAAGTTTTTGAAGATGAAGTTTTAAGTCTATCTGAGATTCTAATTTCTATTCGATCTGGAAATCGAACGATATTTCGTAACCGGATACTCTTCAAGGTTTGGATCTATGTCCTGTAAATTAACGCTAATAAAGTGACCAGCTTCATCGTTATGTGAAGCCTAGAAATGTCGGATAAAGGAAACAAACTGGCCAGATATAACAGAACAGGGTGCGGGTCCCAGGTAGTCTGATATTTTGGCCTAGATGGTTTTTGATTATAGATACCCTTCAGAAATCGTTTTAAAATAAGTTTATCTGAATTTTCCATTGAGAGAAAAGCAAAACTATAGCCGCATGTTGCGAGTTAATTGTTGAGAATACGATGCACCCTCATCTGAAATTGAGTGCTTAAAAAAGGTCAGTACTAAATTTAGTGAGAAACTGAAAAGGATTATGCTTCTTAGCACTACACAAAATACCACCATTTTTCTTAAATATACAGAGTACTGTTTCAAAGTTGACGGGCTGAGTGATGATTTAATAGACTGAAGTCCTATTGCTGGGACACCTCTTCTGTGAAAAAGCCTCCCTGATAAAATTCCAGCCTCCAGGGAAAGGCTTTGCCAAAGAGGGTGACAGTTCCTAAAAGGTGAAAGAAAGGAGAGTTTGTTTTTGGTGTGAAAAACTAAAGGTTTTGTTACAAGAGAGCTTACAAAAAACAGAGTACCACGGCTGGGTATTCCAGCATGGAACTACTACTATTCCTTTGGCTCTTTCAGCAATGATTTTTTTGTTAAACATCTCGATATAAGACTAAATGGTGGAAAAAGCATAGAAAAATTCACTCTTCCAAGGAACTGTAAAGGCGTCTACAGTTAGAGAAGTGGGATCTGGTTTCCACGAGATATATCTAATACACTTTGCATTCAATTGTGTTGCAAATAGGTCAATCGTAGGTGTTCCAAAGACTTGACATATTTCCTGAAAAGCAGACGTCACTAATTCGTCTTCCGTATTAATGACTGTTGAACGGGATTCTCTATCTGCGATCATCTTTTGTTTAGTGTATTAAATATATGAGGCATTCAAGAAAATATTTCTATTCTCGCACCACAGCCAATTGTGCTTGTGACAACTTTAAGTCTTTTGAATCTTACACTACCCATACGATGAATGCACGCTATAGCTGTCACGTTGTCTACTCTGAGCAGAATGGAGCAATTTGAAAAATCTGAAGCAAATGATCTTAGTACATTAAATGCTGCAAGCAATTCCAAATAGTTGATATGTTTTAGGCAGTCATTTAAATTCCAAAACCCATGTGTGACTTTACTTCCACAACTGGCACCCCAACCTGTTAGAGAAGCGTCGGAGAATATTTCAAGAGCAAAGACTGGCATTTGTTACTATAGAAATACCTTTATTCTGACAAAATGGCCTGATACCACCAATTTAACTCAAATTTTATTCCTTCTGAAAGTAATAAAATTGCCTGATAATCCTGGTTGCTACAACATAGTGCTAAATACTTCTTCCGTTCTAAAGATTTTCATGTGAACCCAACCATATTTAACAGTGGGACAAGCAGCTACAAAACCTTCCTATAAGTTGTGCCAGAGCCATAATAGATCACCTATTTTTTCGACAACAGTTTTGTGAATTTGAACTAGAAGGAGAGTCTGTTTTTCTCTGGTGGTAAGGATACTTTAAATGATAATAGAGTCATATACGAAACCTAAAAAAGTACATATTTGAGAAGGCATTAAAATACTTTTCTTCTTCAAAATTCAGTAATAAATAATACCTAAAAAGACTCCAGGAAGACATTTTGTGGTTTGACAGTCTATCCTCGCAGCTTCTAAAGTTTTGCTGATAATGAGAATGTCAATCCAGATAAATAACGCAGACAATGCCGTTAGATCTTAAAAAAAATTTTACTACTGGCTCATGATTTTTGTAAAAGACAAAAGGAAGCCGTACAGGAGACCGAAAGGTAAGCAATTAAAAACATAATATGAACCTTTGAAGGCGAAAGATAAATATTTTCTAAATTTGGTGTCAACAGGAATTAAGAAAAAATATGCATCTTTAATATCCCGTGATGTAAAGAAACAATTTGGAAATATTAATTTAAATGCTGTCTATGATCCTCTAATTTAAAATGAGGAGGATGTAGGAAATGGTTTGGAGCCTTCAAATATTCAAAAATGAAATCGAGATGAACCATTGGTTTTGAAACCAGGA
>JARQZK010003640.1:10000-25000 GCA_030704885.1 Cynegetis impunctata
TAAAAATAAAATATGAGCTTGACATTTCGGATATGCAGTCAGACTTTGTGATGAATATATTGTTGATTGTACTTGAGCTTTCCCAGGTTTTAAAAAGTAAATAATTTTATCATTTGGAGTCCGTGCAGTCAGTAATATCAACAAATCAACATCATCCCCAACAACGACAGTTGTATTTGAACTTTTCCATTGTTCTATTGCTGTTTCAATTATAAGGACATCAGCATCATTATCAGCTTGTTTTATTGAAATACCAGCAGCTGTAAATTTCTTCACAATAGCATTAAAATGAAGCGAGACTTTTTGTGAGAATTTGCAAGAAATTGTTGTTGGTTTGTTGGAACTTTCATATATCGATCAAAAACGATATCATAACAGATGAAGATGTTTTTGTAGTCCGACGACGTTGTTCTGCAGCTTTAATATTTTTCGTATGATTAGTATAGCCATCAAATACAATCGTACTGTTATGACCAAAATGTCTTTGTACATACTGAACATATTTTTCAAAAATAGTATGAAATGTTTCATCTCGATCTCACACAACACGGTGTAATAAATACCCTCCATCGATGATGTAGATAGCATTTGTGTTATCAATTTCGGAGTTTAAACATTCAAAGCAATTATAAAGAGCCGACTTCATAGTTTTACGCATTCCCACTTCATCAAAGAGTGATAATGGGTAAGAAGCTAATTCATATGCGAAGAATTTTTCAAGTTCATCTTCGAATGTCTTAGTAATGCTCATGCGTTGAAATAATAATATAGGGTCTATAGGCACCTTTTCATCATGTACCTTTATGACGCTACTTGCATTTAAAAGAGGAAGTACTCTATCAGCGCGTTTTAATTTAATATTATTAAACGTTTGGCCAGTCATTTTGCTTATAGAAGCAAGTCCAACTGCACGAGCATTATGACAATTAATTTTCTCATCGCCGACGACTCCGCTGGCAATAGACATAATTTTTGGAATTATAGGAAACGGATCATGTAATAAGAGCCACTCCATAAGTTTATTAATATCTTCAATATCTCTCTTTACACGAGAATCGCTTGCATCCACATGCTGGTCTGTTGTGTCCATTCTAACATTTATATTGAACGTCCGGTGACGTATACAAGCTGAATTTTAGTGCATATTATGTAAAATATGAATTTTCTATTGATTAAAACCGCGATATCTCACGAATGGTGAGTCGTAAAAGAAAAAGTGACTGGACCATTTTTGTAGAGAATTGTATGATCTACAACTTTTGTCTGACCTATTTTTACGGTAATACTGTTTTCGAGAAAAATGGAAAAAACCTTAATTTTATACTTTTGACCTTGAATAAAATTTTTTGCAGAAGTAGGATCGAAGGGGATTTTTGATATTTCATTTATAATGATGTATTTAACGTCTCTGGCAATTTTCAGCTCTATGCGAATTTTGGCTAAGTTAGGACTTATTTTTGTCTATTTTGACTGGATTATTAGAGAAATGATATGCGTATATAAGTTTATATATATATTATATATATATATATATATATATATATATATATATATATATATATATATATAAACTCATATTTTCTCCTTTTGTGTTGTTCGATGTTAGTTTGTTTAACAAAGTTCAGTGGTCTCGCCCTCTGCACCAGTAATTTATAAATTTGTTAGGTTAAGTTTGTGTTTGCGATCTGCATATGTGTTTGCAAAGTTTTTGTAATTGGCAGCAATAAAGTCCACATTCCTGAAAACCGTTTCATTTATTAATAACATGGATGAAAATATCGAAACAAATAATAATAATGTTCATTTGTAAATGGTTTCACAAATTAATTAATTCTGAATACATTTCCAAACAAACATGAATCGAAATACGTAAAGCTACTCAAAAGTAGAGATAATACCTCTGTTATAACAAATATAGATATCACAATGCGACCTTAGCTTCCAGAGAATCTGAAAATAACTTCTAAATAATTTTCAAAGTCAGAGTTTATCACAGAAAAGTCAAATCAGTGTGTATACGTCGAAAATAGAGCAAAATGTCTAACAATCGGGATTCTAATTTCACAATCGGTATTCTTATTTCATAAATCGGGTAAAATGTCGATATTCTGCATTAACATCGTCAAATTCCTTTCGATGACATCATTCAATGACATCATGTTTTTTTTTTTTTAAAGAGGTGGGACGTGTGCCCTCTCACACCGCCCGACCCCCGTACAATTTGGCTTCGTCATCTATGGACATTAGCCATCAAATTACTAAATGAGGGGAACCACTGAAAACTCAGAACGCACACAAACACCCACGAATACGATGGGAATCGAACCCACCAACTCCGTCAACGAAGACGGCATAGCGCTACCTATAACCTCTCCGCCACGGAGCCTCCGACATCATGTTTCTTTATTCTATGAGCACACAAAATTGTATGCTGTAGGATTTATGATATCATAAAACTTTTTAATGTTTTCACTCTGAATATATGACTTTAGTTTATTTTTAAAAGAGGCATAAGTTTTTGAGTATTAGTATTAGCGGGTAGAGAGTTATAGATTCTTGGGGCCAGGTAAACCATATTCCTTTGGCAAATTGTCTTTTCCGCGATGGGTTCTATCAATTTTCCCCCTCCTGGTCTCATGTTGATTGCCACTATTTACATATATATATATATATATATATATATATATATATATATATATATTATATATATACATGTATATATATATATATATATATATATATATATATATATATATATATATACATATATATATATATATATATATATATATATATATATATATATATATATATATATATATATATATATATATATATATATATATATATCGGAAACAACTGACACTCATTTCATTAATCTTATACACATACACGAGTGTCAGTTGTTTCCGCAGATAATTTAAACTAGTCCTTGAGAAAGGCTATGTAAAGCCGAAACGTTAGGTTAAAGGAATAAATGATTGAATAGAAAAGACAAATAATTCTCCATTTTTGCTAAGCCACATACCCAAGAAATATTCTAAAATTTCACATATATATTTCTGGCTTGAGAATGAAGATTTTTATACATTTATATATATATATATATATATATATATATATATATATATATATATATATATATATATATATATATATATATATATATATATATATATATATATATATATATATATATATATATATATATATATGTATATATTATTGATAATTAATTTAATAATAACATTTTTATCAGCTATTTTTTTTATTTCCTTACTGTAATTTTTAAGATCAACACTCCCTATATAAAAGTGAATTGATACCTCAGTTATATAGGTACAATATGCATATATATAATATAATTTATGGGTTGCACTAATCCTGCGTAATTAGATAATCCACCGGTACAAGAAATGGAGGTTTTCCATCAAGACCATCTGTAGAAAATTATATTTCATTAAACTTTTTGATAATTATGATTCGGTAATAATTGTGTAATTATTAACTTCAAGTATAATTCAACCCCATAATTTGTTCTTGATTGTTATATTTTTTTTACACATCCATTTAATTTGTTCTATTAATCAGAATTGCATCTTGAATTTTTAAAAACGCGTGAGCAACAGAGGTCTGTCACTAAGGTCGTATTTTTTGCGAAGTGTACCGCATCGACTTTCGAATGGAATAAATTATAGTTTAAAATAATCGTAAATATTCTCTGGTTACGAGAAAACTCTCTTGAAGATATAAGAATAGGGTATTGATGAACATTCGCAATTAAAATATGATTGAGAATTGAATCCTCTGAAAATATCCTTCAAAAGAACACTCATGAGTAGAGCTTTGTTACTAAGGTGTTATTTTCCCTTTGAATGAAGATACGCAGAGTGAGAATTTAATAGAAAAAATCATGCTGGCTAGTCCTCACTCGAATAACTTTGTGTGTTCAGTACAAAGAAGGTTCATATGCGATTCGAACACAAAAAAGTCCCCACGAAGTGTAGCGCGTGTATATATGAAATTTCTACATTTTAAATAAATTGTCGTATACAAACTAAGTAATAGTGAAGTTCTACAGATTCAGATATACAGTCACAATTATCTAGATGCTTATGTATAATATTAAGTGGATTCAAACCTAACTACTATCAGGAACTGCATTGTAGAACAAGTTTAATCACGGACTATTTGTGAGTTCTACCTGACCGTTGAGGAGTATACTTGATTATTTGAATTTATTGATTTGTTAAAGATCTAGGAGATTTAATTTTAAACCCTTATATCTATTTCATATTCCAAAGTATGAATGGTTTTCATTAATGGAATGATTTGCATGATGAGAGTCTAAACGTTTTATTATTAAATTTGATTTGAAAGTTCAACCAATGTGAAACTGTTATCCGTCATTAATTTCAGTAACTCATTATTCTTAACCCATTATATCCCATTGTACTCATTAGAGTACAGCCAACAAAATATTTTTTTTACTCAATCTAGTAACAGTTGGATTAACTGTACTATTAATTTTTGATTGCTTCAATATTTTTCCTTAGCCAGAACCTATATATTACAGAAGAATTCAGATCCTGTAATTTTTTCACGCGATTTTTTCAGCCGTTAAGTTGGTTATGTTGTTCATTCCTTACATGGTAATAAATAATCGACCGAAAATAATATTTTTTGCATTACGACTGTACGGATCTTTTGTTTTCATCATGTTATAAGTGTGATTGAGCTATTTTTAGTGTTGATTGAATACATAATTCTTTTTGAAAAATATAGTAGAAATTTCTTACTGTACTCATTTGAGTACAATGGGCTGATGCGTTACTTTTATATTTCAATACTACCTATTATTCCATAGAAGTCAGTGCGTTTTTTTATAGTTTTCATGAGTACTGTGTAGTTTCCCGAAATTCTAATCAGAATTTTTTATGGTTGGGAGAAATATCAACAAGAAATTGCTTCAACAAAGACCAGAAATGAAGTCGACATTGCGATTATTCCTCCCGATTTTCGATTATTCCTCCCGATTTTCGATTATTTCTCCCGATTTTGATTCACAGACGGATGAGGAAGATTTTGATGAAAATGATATTCAAGGTGAGTTGTCAATGCTTCAAAAAGTCGCTGGCAAAATGAAACTTTGTCATATAAGTGACAGTGAAAGCGAAGACAGTGAAGCTGAGTTCAATTTTCCCTTGTCAGTTCTACGTCTAATTATCAAGCTATGAGCAGTTATAGGATCTCCATTCGTGGTAAAAATGGTGGTGGATGATGTTCACAAATGTGATAAACATGACTCTTATCAACGCATGGAAAATATTTCAAATTGTGAAGGGGGAGCCAATTAGTCTTGTTGATTTTGAGAGAATAATTGTTCGTCATTATTTGGCTTGTCACGAAAAATCAAAATATAAAAGCTAGTCAACTACCAGTAAGTGTGAGAAACCATGAAGGTGGCCATTTTCCACTTGAATTAGAAAAAAAGTGAAATGTACTCTGTGTCATAAACGAGTCAGATGGAGTTGTTCAAAATACAAAGTGGCTTTATGTGTTGAAAGAGATTGTTTTGCCATTTACCATTTTTTATTTTTGTTATATTATAACTTGTTTCAATTAATTCTTTCATAATTTTCCGTCGTTTACTTTTGAAAAATATGAGTTTGGTTCTAATAAAAGTTTGTAGTTGAATTAAAATTTTGTTATTTTTTTACAACGTATTCTCCTATTGTATTTGTCTGAGTACATGGGTCTCGCAGCTAACCCATGAATTTTTGATCATAGGTTACATTTACTTTTATGTTCCAAACAACGTATATTTTGCCAGAACAACAAAGAAAATTGATTCCGCTCGAAATAATGTCTTGGGTTATAATGGGTTAATACGTGTTCAAATATTATTACCGGTCCAAATATTATTACTTTGCTAAGGAAAGTTTTCAATAGGGCTAATCGACTTGTTTATGTGCCCTTCTGTTACGTTGATTTCAACAAACAGAAAGTTACTAAGAAGCAAATCGCTATAGACAATAATTACAAACCAGAAATAATAGTAAATTCATATAGAAAAAATTCTTCAAAAAATTATTTCTCAAGTTTCTAATCCCAAAAGAAAAAGAGAAATATAAGGTTTGAACAATGAAACTTCAAGGACAAAACTTGAGTCACTTATTTCGTGAAACAATACCTACCTATCTAGATTTCGGAGGCAGTTTTAATATCGGAAAATAATTTAATAATAAGAATAATAATTCAAAAATTCAGGAAAACAAAATGTAGTAGGTATAACGTATTATATAACATTAAATTCGGTAGTTGTTAAAAATTTTTTATTGGTAGAACTTCAGATTATAATTTCAAAACATAAACTTAGTTTTGATACTGAAAAGGTAGACTATCATTAAAGAAATCATTTGATTATGGAAACCCCTCATTAAGCTCACACCTTCAAACTTTGAAATATTGAATACAAAGAATAAGGTTTTGAAATTCAAATATTCATTTATTTTCTTCAAGGGTCTCTATTAGAAATACTCCCGTATTAAACTTGTTCAACATCTACTTATACTTTTCCCATGAGCTGATATTTTTCCTATATATAATATGTATATCAGTTAGGTCTCAGATTTTCAGCAGTATTTTTAAAACTGCAGAGAGTATTATTATGAAATGTAATTATTATATAAAACTTTTGAATGATACTTACTCTCTTATCCCAACCAGCCAGCATCATACCCATGGATAACCCCATAGCTTTATAGTTATAGACCATATTTGCCATTAATTTTGAAGCAGCTGCAATTGAAATTCTTTCTCTATTTCTTAGTTCATACATACGACACTACTTATCTAGGACCCTATCAATAAATACAGTCTACTGCATCGCCAGCAAGTGTACCTAACGAATTATTCCAATTGAAGTTAATAAGATCAGATTGCAATTATATGAAACTATTGAGAGAAGCAGTGGCGTAGATAGGGGGGGGGGATCAAGGGGATCAATCCCCCCCATGAGCCGACGAAAATTATAATAGAATTGAATAAAAGTCTTCGTATCTACGTATTTAAGTATACATGAAATTTATTATGCACTAGCACCTCTTTTGGTATTATGTATGTGCGATTATATGAAAATCATCTAGATATGTTTTCGTGACGATTATGCAATTGTGTGTGCAATATCTACTTATAATTTCAACATTATAAGTAATCAAGAAATTTTATCGTTTTTCTAATTTTGGGTGAAGTAACTAGTAGTTTTGAGCATATTCTATTCAATGTTCAATTAGTAAATTTAATCGGTCACCTTGAGCAAAAAACGTGTTTAAAAAAGTTCAAATGGGTCTAATAGAAAATTTTTATTTCGAGTGGAAGAAGTCAACCTAAATCACCTCGCACTTCTTCTCTTTATAAATTGTATACTGTACTTACTATTAAACAAAACTGCTCGAGCTTTTGTTTAATGGTGTAGTATTATATCTAAAACACGAGCACTTTTGTTTAACAGTATAGGTAGATTAAAATTTGGAAAGAAATGAAGTGCGAAGAAATTTTGTTTGACTTCTTCCTTGGTAAATAAAATTTTCCATGTCACACACGTTTTTTGTTCCTAGTGACTGATTAAATTTCTGTTTACATTTTCAATCATTATTTAATATTTCGAATATTTTTTGAGGTAGAGTAGGTATCAAAATATGAGTAACTTTTGGCTTTGACAATTTAATTACTCCATAACATTTTGAAGTAAATAAAAATTTTCTGTGATAGCGTTCAATCCATTTCTGGACTTGGAGAAAGATTTACTAATCATGAGAATATAGTCCAGTCAATAAGTGCTTTTTTTTTGTTCAATTTTGTTCATGAGTCTCGGAAAAATATGAACAAGGTGTCATTCGATTCGAAAGAGCATGAAGATATTTTTTGAAAAAATTTAAGTTCCGTTCTTGAAAATTGTAAAAGTTATAATCAATTTACTGAAAGAAAAAATTATCTCAAAAACTAATTGATATTTTCGATATCTAAATACATATACAAAAAGAATAAATTTTCTCCCGGAACTGTAGGATTAATATTTATAGTTTTCTCAGAGTAAAAATACGGCCGACAACGGGTAGACTGGCTTGCGAAAGTAAAGCCCATTTGGGACACTTTAACAATAAACATTGTTCAATTATATTAAATATTAAATTAAGGAATAAAAAATTTCAGGTTCTTACTGGATAGGTAAATGAACAATAATCCAGTGACAAAACATTTTTATCGCGATTTTTCAATTGGTTATGCAATCGTTTTTTGCTGCTTGAGCAAGAACACTGCAAGTGTAATAACTGTTAAACTATAGATCTGATACTTTTTTCCTTTCTTGGAGCTAGTTTCAAAAAAATGCAGAAAATAGAAAAAATTTAATTTTTCAGTTTTTTATTAACAATTTACGCCCTTTAATTAATCATAACTTTCTTTTCTTGATTCTTTTATAAACAACGCATTTGTTTAAAACAATTTTTTAAACAGTAGAAGATGAATATTGAAAAAACTATTTCCATGTAGCTTCCGATAATAAAAAACGGATAAATTTTCAATAAACAACTGAAAAATTGAAATTTTTTCAATGGGGATTTACTCTGAAGCCTTATAATTAAAGCTCCAAGAAAAATGGATCTGAAAAAATTTTTCAGATCCATAGTGAATAGTTATCACACTTACAATTTTCATGTTCAAGTACCAAAAAATTGTTAATTAACTATTGCATAACTAATTCAAAAATCGCTATTATCGCTGAATTATTGCTCATTCACCGATTTAGTAACTGTCTGAATTTTTCATTCCTTAATTTTCATATTTAATATGGAAAAATAATTGTTGAAGTGTCCTAAATGGGTGTGACTTGCCCAAACCAAATTACCCGTTTTCGGCCATATTTTTACTTATCTGAGAAAACTATGAATATTGATCCTACAGTTCCAGTAGTTGGGTGTTTTTTTTGGGAAATTCCTCTTCTTTTCGAATCTTTCTTCAGATTTCAAGAGTCTCTATTATAATTTTTGACATATTGGCAAAGAACCAAACCCCCTTTTTTCAGTATATTGTTTACTTTCACAATTTTCGCGAGCGAATTTTTATTTTTCTCAAAAAACGTCTATATGCTATTCCGAATCGAGTGACACCTTGCTCATATTTTTCCGAGACTGCTGAAAAAAGTTGAACAAAAATGCACTTTTTGACTAGACTAAATATGTTAGAAAGATTTTCGATGTTTTTCAAGCATGATTTATACGAAATTGACAAAGCAGTTGATAAATTCATCAAAACTGATGAGTTTTATCAAAAATTTTTTACTGACACACCTGCTGTTCTCGTAACTTGAAAGTGTGGAAGAAATATTTAATTCGTAAAGGCGATGTTAAGCCTAAAAATTCAATAACAGAGCTTGATGATTGCCTAGAAATTTTTTTTTTCGAATATCAATATGTTGTTCAGAATATTAGCTATGCGGCCGGTATCGACGTTTGAAGCGAATAGAAACGATTCAAAGGTGCACGATAACAGAAGTGGACTTGTAAGGACCCTTCTGAATATATAAAATTCATTGCAAATTAAAAACTTATGTTTGTCTAATTTTTTGTTTTTGAAAGGTTTGGCTGCTCTGGCAATTAATTCATCGTGACATTGGAATCACAGCTGACGAAGTCATGAATGTCGAAAAACGCCGAAAACTAGATTTTCTTCTCTAATTTTCCCAAGAATATGTTCAATGATTTATATATCCAATTTAATATAATTCAATTTTTCACAAATTCTTGATAATTTTTTTCCAATTCAAATAATTTGAATTTTTTTGCAATTTAATTCAATTTTTCTGCTTATTTTGTACTATCTACATGAAAGATTATTTTTATCAACAAGAATAGAACTTTAGAAGAACAACTTATGAAATTTTGCACTAGGTCATATCCCCCCCCCCCATCGCAAAAAGCTATCTACGCCACTGGAGAGTAGAAACAAAAAACTCTTAAGAAATTACCTAATAGAAAATCGTTAATTTCTACTATTGTTTTCATAGATTGTGAACCAATAAATTGGCCACCGGTAGCTATTGAATCTATAGCAAGTACAATTCCATTGTTGTTCATAAATCCTAAGATAGTGGTTCAAATAAAAATTTTTATATACCTACATAAAACTAAGAACATAAGAAAATTTTCCTAGAGCGCTATGTTTGCTGAGACTTGTTTTTTACTCCGAATTTACTGTCACTCTTTCACTAATCTCATTAGTTTAATGAAAGATAGTACAATTTTGATGAATAATCAAATATCAATTATTTTTATAATACCTATCGTCATTCCATTTTGAATAAATTAGTTGGATATTTCTGATAATATTTTTTTTACAACACTCAGCATTTGGAGAAACACCGAAACGTGTATTCGTATTTCATATAATAAATGTCTCAGTTCTTTTTATTAAACACTGTTTTAATAAATGATATTCTTATATGGATATTTTGTCATTATTTTATAATTTCTGATAAAATCTCACTCAAAAAAATTTAAATAATCGAAATAAGTTATTAACTCAGCAAATGTTTCATTATTATATTCCCAACAAATCAACATGTGTATATCGTTTCTTAGAGTTATTCAAAATAACCCCACAACTGAAGCGGATGTGAGTTAAGTGGACTAAAATCAATTATATGATATTCTACAGTAATTACTTATATTATTTTTTAACTCACATAGTAGAGACAGATACAAATGGAATCGCCGAATTTATTTTGAGTTGTTATTTAAATGATAACGAAATGTAATCATATCAACAAAATACTTATTGAAATCATCTTCCAGACTCAAATAAATGAAAAAAATCAGCACATAAAATGCAGATGATGTAAAAGCATGGCAAAGAAAGCCAATTTTCTTCATGTCAAAGGCAGCTTTCGAGGTTTCGAAATTAAAATCGAAAACCTGAGGCAAAAGCAACAAAAAATCCAGTCATCTCAATTTGTAACGGATTTTCTAAGGCTCAACTTACTGCATTCAATTATTTTTTTGAATAAACTAAAAAACTGATTAATACTTACCTTATGCTTATTTGATAGAATGCACTAACTTGAACTTATAAATTTTGTGTTATCCTGTTCAAATAAATGCAGATATATTTTCATTTCACATAAGTAGTGTTTGAATTTAATTTTCCCATGAAATACATTTTTTCACAAGTTGGAAGACGAAAGGTTACGACACCGTGAAATGAGCGTTTTCTCAACGAAAATAAATGATGGAGAACATGGAAAATCCATCTATCAAGAAATATATATTTTATATATATCTATATATATATATATATATATATATATATATATATATATATATATATATATATATATATATATATATATATATGTATATATATTAATATACATACATGTATATATTTTTTTTGTATTTAAATTAATAAAAGTCAAATAAATGTCATGAATCAAAAGTTTTGACAAAGTCATTAATTTTCATGACGTTAACAATTCAATAACGTCATTTTCCTTTCAATAGACCTATTATAGCTAAAAAAATACGTATATATATATATATATATATATATATATATATATATATATATATATATATATATATATATATATATATATATATATATATATATATATATATATATATATATATATATATATATATATATATATATATATATATATATTTATTTATATATATATATATATATATATATATATATATATATATATATATTTCTATATCTATATATATATATATATATATATATATATATATATATATATTAATAATAATAATAATAACTTTATTAATCCTTTCAGACATTACAGAGTATGTATAGGACAAGTTGAGAGAAAGACAAAAAAAATTAAAAGGTACAATGTATCTTGAAAATAATCTTTAACGCTACAATAAGACTTATACAATAATATTTCCTTAACTAACTTCTTATATTTATTTGAATTTGCCGATTTAACATGGCTAGGAAGATGATTGTATAATTTAATAGATTGATAAATGGGAGACAGTTCGAATTTAGCAGTTTTATGCTTTGGGAACGCTAGTATTTCATCATTTCTAGTTCTATAGTCATGAAAACTAGATAATTTCAACAAGTTATTTTTGTTCTCTTTCGCATAAAGCAAACCTCTGAAAATAAAGATAGAGGCAAGTGTCAAGATCCCATGTTCGCGAAATATGGGCCTACAAGAAGACCGGGGAGCAATATTAAAAATCATGCGCACAATCCTCTTTTGCAGAATGAAAACTCTACCCGCATCTGAGGAGTTTCCCCAAAACAAAATATTATATGATAGGTGGCTGAAGACCAAACTATAATAGATGTTCAACAATGAATCGAGAGGAAGAGTTCTTTTAACTCTACTAATTGCGTAGTATGACCTGTTAAGTTGTTTACAAACAGCATCGACATGGGTAATCCACTTCAAGTTGCGGTCTATATGAACCCCAAGAAATTTTGCACTATCCTTAGATGTAATGATGTTATCTGAATAGTGAACGGTCAACCTTCTACTACTAACGTTACTCATTGAAAAATGAACACATTCTGTCTTACCGATGTTAATTATCAGCGCATTTTCTTGACACCACTGAATAAAGCTCCGTACCAGAATCACGCACAACTCTTGAAGCTCCTCATAGCTTTGCGCCTTTATCGCAACTGAGGTATCATCAGCAAACAACGTTATCAAACATTTACCCATAGATACAGAAAGAAGTTGGGGCACATTATCCACCTTCGCTATCAAATTCGAGGAGAGATCGTTGATAAACAGTAAAAACAAGAGCGGACCGAGAACGGAACCTTGAGGCACATCTACATTGACATTATGCTCAGTAGAAAAAGAATTTTGGATTCTGACGGACATTGTTCTATCCTGAAGATAACTCAAGAGCCAGTCCAAGAATACTCCCCTGAAACCCAGATTATAACATTTATTTATAATAAATTTGAATGACAGACTGTAAAATGCTCGCGATAGATCGAAGAAGACTCCTGCAACAAAAAAAACCGTCATCCAGACTCTCGTAGACATACTCAATGAAATGTATAGCTCCAGTTGAAGTTGAGCGACCCGACCTGAACCCATGTTGGGCCCCAGCAAGTATTTGAAACTTGTCTAAATATTTCATAATTCTATCGAACACAATCCTTTCGAAAACCTTTGAAAAAATGCTAAGGATGGGAATAGGTCTGTAGCAATATCTTCAACGTCATTTTTTTTGTGAATAGGGATTACAAGAGACTTTTTGAGAACATGGAGAAATACTCCCGTGCTTATTGACTGATTGATTAAGTGAGCGAAATGTGGACTAATATCGATACATATCATCTTCAATATTTTTGCTGAAATGCAATCACTACCTGCGCATTTTTTATTGTTGAGTGCCTTTACGACCTCGACCACCTCGAACTTTGAGACTGGATAGAAGAAAAAATTCGAATTTAACATGCAAGATGTAGTGCATATGCTAGACAATGAGTTATTATAATAGCTGTTAATGCCAGTTTCAGCCACAGTGGAAAAATAATCAGCAAAAATCTCTGATAGCTCACTAGTCTCGCTATAAGAAAAATCATCGACAACAAGCTTCATAGACTGCTGCTTTCCGCCTTTCTGACCAGTAAATTTACTTACCAGCCACCAAACTATTTTGTTTTTATTTTCCGATTGATTAATAAATTCGCGGTGAAAATTGAATCTACTAATTCTAATTAAGGAATTGTACGAAATTTTGGCTTTCTTGTATAAGTTAAAGGTATGTTTACATTTCAAATTGACATACAACCAATACAAATTCTTCAGGTCATGTTCTGCCCTGATGATTTCAGGGGTTACCCACTTTTTTTTCTGGTCAGTGCTATTAGTAATCTTTTTTAATGGACAACAAGTTTCGAATGTATTATGAATTATGTCAACGAATGATTTGAAACATTCATCAACATGTTTATGCCTATAGATTTCTTTAAAATCACAATTTTTAATTTCAAAAATAAAGGCACTTACATTATTCTGGCTGAAATTCCTGATTACTTTTGGAATGCAACGGGGGTAGACATTGTAACCAATAGAGAACTCAACTGATAGTGCTCGATGGTCACTAATGTGAGCTTCATAAACATCAGATTACAATTTGTTGCGTGTGCACTGGTCAGAATGTAATCTACCTTTGATATGGATGATTAGTAAAAACCCTAGTGGGTGTATACGAGGAGAGTCTCAGATTGAAGCACTCAAGAAAATCTATAAATAGCTTACGATTATTACAACTAATATCCAAAAAATCAACATTGAGGTCGCCACATACAAATATGGTATCAACAGCATCAACAAAGCAATGCAAAGTATGTGAAATAATACCTAAAAAGTTCACGAAGCTACCCGAGCAGGGTCTGTAAATGCTTAGAATACCCACCCGAGTTCCATGAGCCAGCACCATGATCCCACACACCTCACATTCCATCTCTTCAGAAAATTTTGAAACGCACAAACACTTTACCTGAATTCCATCCCTAGCATAAATCATGGAACCACCATGCTCTCTACGAGAGCGACAGTAATAGTCGGCTAGAGAGTAACCAGGGATCACCATTGAACGAACGCTGTCGGGACAGCACCAGTGCTCAGCAATACTCACAACATCTGGATTTTTCTCAGCTAAGAGTAACTCAAGAATGTCCATTTTATTAGATATACATTGAACATTCAATTGGAGGAGTTTTAATTTTACATAGCTAGATGAACAGTCAGCACTTAGTCCGCTGGGATGTTGATTTTTTTCGGCTGGAAAAAATGATGGACACTAGACTTGTTAGGCCAATTCGATCCATTCAGCGCCTTTTCATATTCAGAGCTAGGGATAAGCACTTTAAAGGAAGAATAACTGTCAGGATACTTCGAAACTAATCGTTCACATTTAACTTGAGTGAAGTTCTGTACAA
>JARQZK010003640.1:27500-50000 GCA_030704885.1 Cynegetis impunctata
TAAATATATATATATATATATATATATATATATATATATATATATATATATATATATATATATATATATATATATATATATATATATATATATATATATATATATATATAAATATATATATATATATATATATATATATATATATATATATATATATATATATATTTATTTATATATATATATATATATATATATATATATAATTCTTATTTCAAAGTTTCCATAAATCACTTATTTATTTATTAATTTTTTTTTATTTGATCGCATCAACCACAGAGGTTATTAGTGAACTTTAATATAGTATACAATTTGAGGTCTTTAGAAAATTTTTACATTTTGGGTATATGAGTCGAGGAGATTGATAGAGATTGATTGAGTTTGTATTGCACGTAGGTCCTAGGATATCCGCTATCGAGACAGTTGGAAGGTTTGCTGCTTTTCGGTGTATCGCGTAGTGGGGGCTATTGACGAGTATATATTCTACGGTTAGCTTCATGTTGCATACCAAGCTAGTTAGTCGAGTACGTTAGGTACGCTGGCTAGTATTTGGGATGTCTCGGGTTCAAACCCCGGGGCCGACTGGTCTGCCATGAGTTTTTCTCAGAGGTTTCCTCATGGTAATGTAAGTCACTGCTTGCAAACTCAAAAGGCGAATGCTGGGCCAGTATTAATCCTCTGAACCCCAACCACACTTCCTTTGTTCCATAAATATCCCGTCTCACCTATCCTTAATGCACTTGTACATACAAGTGTATCCTCTGATCTGGCTGAAGGAGTTAATCCCAAACTCAAGCTGCCCGCCGCCCTGACACATAATTCAGAGAGAAATGAAACACATGTGTTTCCTTTTTTTTTTTCATGTTGCATCACCAAGCTAGTTAGTCGAGTACTTAGCGTTCGCTAGCTAGTATTTGGGAGGTCTCGGGTTCAAACCCCGGGGCCGACTAGTCTGCCATGAGTTTTTCTCAGAGGTTTCCTCATGGTAATGTAAGTCACTGCTTGCAAACTTAAAAGGCGAATGCTGGGCCAGTATTAATCCTCTGAACCCCAACCACACTTCCTATGTTCCATAAATATCGCGTCTCACCTATCCTTAATGCACTTGTACATACAAGTGTATCCTCTGATCTGGCTGAAGGAGTTAATCCCAAACTCAAGCTGCCCGCCTCCCTGACACATACTTCAGGGAGGAATGAAACACATGTGTTTCCTTTTTTTTTCATGTTGCATCACCAAGCTAGTTAGTCGAGTACTTAGCGTACGCTAGCTAGTATTTGGGAGGTCTCGGGTTCAAACCCCGGGGCCGACTAGTCTGCCATGAGTTTTTCTCAGAGGTTTCCTCATGGTAATGTAAGTCACTGCTTGCAAACTTAAAAGGCGAATGCTGGGCCAGTATTAATCCTCTGAACCCTAACCACACTTCCTATGTTCCATAAATATCCCGTCGCATCTATCCTTTATGCACTTGTACATACAAGTGTATCCTCTGATCTGGCTGAAGGAGTTAATCCCAAACTCAAGCTGCCCGCCTCCCTGACACATACTTCAGGGAGGAATGAAACACTTGTGTTTCCTTTTTCCTTTTTTTCATGTTGCATCTGTTGCATTTTGGTTCGTTTATTGGGCCACTAAACAAGTAGGAGTGAGTCAGATTGGTGTGACCTAGTCGCAATCTAGTTAGTAGCACTTGATCTTTCGTGTTTTTGAGGAGGTTTCACGTATTTAAATTCTTTTAAACTATTACATTTGTTTCTCTATGTTATCGAATGTATGTTTTACGAACTGTCGATTTCTTTTGTATAGAATCTCCACCAGATTCAAATGAAAACAACACAACTTGGACAATAATAAATAATATATGCACAAAATGTGATTGTATCCATACTTTATGGCATATATGCGAATGCTGGAACAGAATATTTATTACAATAAGGAAAAGACTTCGAATAAATATCGATTTAATCGACGATGTCCTGCAGTTCCAAATTTCCTCTATAGCTTCCATATAAACTTTTTGTTAAAAGTTCGACATTAAATAAGCACAGAGGGGCGAAAAACGAAAGTTTGGTTGTTTTTGAAAATTTGCTAATTCGACAGCTTCTGCAGATCGACTAAGAAGGTTGAAATTTGATACGTGGATTAAGTTGATTGAAGATGTTGAAATACGATCCTTTGTGCATTTCAACATTTTTCTTCAATCGTGCTTCACTTCGCAGAGAAAATTCCATTCAAATCGCATCCCAACCTGCTACTCAGTATGCGATGCACTTCGCGAAGTTTTTTTCGAATAATAGTATATTATTTTATAAGGAGGAGAAGTGTCACTTTTCATGGCGAGCTTGAGCTTACCCGCCGAACGCAGTGAGGCGGGTAATTGAAAGCGAGCCATGAAAAGTCACTTCTACTCCGAATGAAATATGTTATTTTATTTTCAAACGTTTTGAAATTCATAAAAATCTGAATATCCATTTTTGGATCGATTCACATTTACGCACATAATTCTATCCACTTACGATCGTTAAGAATTATGGAATATTTTCCTAGTTACGGTTGCCACACAAAACTGATTCTGACAGATATACTTAAAGTAAAATAATATTGATAGTTATAATTCGCAACCTGGTGAGAAGTGGTTTAAAGTGAAAATGTCTTCAAAAATTGAGGTTTTGGCCAAAGAAGCAGAGTCTACCCTTGGACCGTCGAAGTCTATTGAAAAATATTCTGCAGCATATGATCACTTCGTGAATTGGTTCATTTCGAAAAATGTTACAGTTTACCAAGAGAATGTGCTTCTAGCATATTTCAATTCAATGGCTAGAGAAAAAAAATGGAAATCCTCTACTTTGTGGGCCCGACATTCAATGATAAAGTCGCAACTAGCGATCAAACATGAAATAGATATTGGTAAATATCTGAAGTTGCGCATATTTTTGAAAAAGTCGAATGAAGGATATCTTTCAAAAAAATCAAGAGCTTTTTCTAAGGAAGAGTTCGAACGTTTTCTCTTCGAAGCACCGGATGATTCATATTTAGGATTAAAGGTAACTATCATATTTAAAGTAATTTTAATTTTGTATTTTTGATCACGTGGTTGTTTCAGATTGTTTTATTATTCGGAATAGCTGGTGCCTGCAGATGTGACGAAATAGTGAAAATGAAAAGTACAGATATCGAGGACAAGGGAAATATTATAATAGTCAATATTCCTGATAGTAAAACGAGAAAAGTTCGAACATTCACAGTTATCGGGGAGAATAATCTAAATATTTATCGGAGATACACTGCGTTAAGACCAAACGATTTCGTTGAAAATAGATTTTTTTTGAAATATCAATCTGGAAAATGCTACAGAGCTGTGATGGGAATACATGGTATAGGAAGTGTTCCAAGAAAGGTTGCCACTTTTTTGCAATTGAATCATCCAAGCGAATACACAGAGTCATTCATTGAGGCGAACTTCTGCTACACTATTTATAGATGGAGGAGCCAACATTGAGTCTTTGAAACGACACGGAGGTTGGAAGTCAAGTAGTGTATCAGAAGGCTATATCGAGGATTCTCTGCGAAATAAGAATGACATTGCTGGTAGGATATTGAGCGTCAACGAATTCCCTGGAACCAGCAACTCAGATTACTCTATTGAGGCATTAGCTTTTGAACAGAATCCGAGACAGAATCCTACCAGTTCATTATTACATGGTTTTAATTTTCAAAATGCAACATTGACCAATTGTACATTCAATGTAACTTTAACGAATAAAAATGACGTTTGAATTGGAGAATTTTTTGTTCGTGGTTACCAATTCATCTTTTCCTGCCGCCGGCCGGAAAAGTGTTGCATAGCAACACTTCTCCTCCTTGGCGGAGAAATAAAACTTTTCGATGATCCTGTCAATCGAGATATGACGTTATTATTGTACGTTTGAAAATAATAGTTATTTATGTAAGTCAGTAAAATGATTCTTTATCAAACGAGTCTGGGATTGTGAGCGAAGTGAGTGAGGCGAATAACAGAGTGTTTGATAAAGTCATTTTACTGACGTGGTGCATACAAAATTTTATCGCCAACCGTAAAAATTTATAATTGAAAAAAAATAAAGATACTACAACTTATAACATTTTATTATGACAAAGTAAACAGAAAAATAACAAAAAATACAAAACACATTTAGTTATCATTTGTGATGTTAAATGTAAAAGTAGGTACATCCTGATGCATTATAGAAAATAATTCCTGAAGTCGAAGGAGTTTGTATTGAAAATGTTTGAGGATTATTATCTATGTTAACAATTTCTATATTTTCAGTGGTTATCTTTGTCAACAATGTTGCCAGTTTGAACTTCACCCAAAATTGTGCTTGCGATTTTTGTTTTATTAAGTACAGATTCCTCAACATAGGACTCTGCAATTGTGTCATTTTTCCAACCTCCGTGGCGTTTTAAATTTTCCTTGCTACCCCCTACGTTGGCAAGCGGATGTTCTACGAAAAAAAATAGATGGCAATTTCACTTGGTACTCTACCAAAAGTATGGATTCCAACTGGCTGGACTGTGCACTTGCCATTTCTATTGGGATCTGACATGTCAGTTGGCGAACTCTGGCGACAAGATGGATAAAGCTTTTATATCCATTGTCATTATATGCAATTGCATGACAAGTTTTTGATTTCTTGCAAATTAGGTCGCAAAAGTTGAATAATGGAAAGTGCAAACCGTAAAATCAGAGAATCTAGAGAGTGTTGTTGCGTGAAAGACTGTAATTCTAAAGCATATACAAATGCAAGTATTAGCTTTCATCATTTTCCGAAGCCAAAAAAATATTTTGTATCCAGAGAAAATCATTTTGGAGAGAAAGAAAAGATTGATTTATTGAAGATATGGAAAATCAATGTGAAGAAGAATCACACAACTGCGGGAATGACGGTGTTTTCTTTGCATTTTACGAAAGAGAATTACATTCTTCCAGGTAATTAAGTCCTGTGATTGAAACTTAGATTAGTTCTCTTTATTAATGAGCATTTTTTGTTAGTACACGATAGGACTTCTGAAGCTCCTTCTCTTCTGTTAATCAATATTTCATTAACAATTATTCTGATTGTATACAAAGTGACATTCTACATTTACATGTTTCATTTAAGAGGTTTACTTACTTTTCAAGATATATGAGAACTGACACAACGTGTTTACACTTTCCATCCAGCCCAGCAGCTCATTAATAAGTACAAAACAAAATTTCCCTTCGTTAGTTCGTTCTGTAAACTTTCCATTGATTTCATGAGGTTTTTCTTTGAAATGAGAAATAGATAAACAGAACGCAGTAAAATTGACGATACCAGGCCTCGAATTCTCTCCGTTTTTCCCACATTGTATTATGAATTTGGATCTTTCGAGCCTATCACCTTCTCTGTATTTTCGCTCTTGTATATTTCCACCTAAATAAAGCTTCAAACTTTCACCCGAAACTAACATTGCTAGAAAAAACTCAAAAAACTTTCAAATTTCTCATATAACTCGTGTTGAAAGTTGGTTTTGAGACGCCATGTTTTGACGTTATCACCTAAGCTCCGCCTCCATGTCAGATCCCAATAAGAAACAATCGGTCGTGAGGCGTCTGTTTAGGACGTAGAGCTAAATATTTGTTAAATAATTCTATGGACTTTACTTTTCCTTCAAATTCTGACGTTATCACAAATAATCGAGGCCTGTTAGTCTTTGTTTTAGTTACACGAACAACCAGAATTGTGTCTTTGTGCTCTATCTCACTTACTTTCAAAATCAAAAGTTCCTGACAGCAAAAAACTATTTCTGTTTAATGTCAAACAGTCATGGTTGTATTGATAAATATTTGCGGCAGGTAAAATACTTGATTTTTACAGTAAAATAAAGTGTTTGTTTACTTCCGAAAATTGCTATGGTAATGCATGGCTCAATTGACGGTTGGCGATAATAGTATATTATTTCATAAGGAGGAGAAGTGTCACTTCTACTGCGAATAAAATATGTTATTTTATTTTCAAACGTTTTGAAATTCATAAAAATCTGAATATCCATTTTTTGATTGATTCACATTTACGCACATAGTTCTATTCACTTACGATCGTTATGAATTGTGGAACATTTGCCTAGTTACGGTTGCCACGCAAAATTGATTCTGACAGATATAAAGTAAAATAATTGATAGTTATAATTCGCAACCTGGTGAGAAGTAGTTGAAAGTGAAAATTACGTTTGAATTGAAAAATTTTTTGTTCATGGTTTTCAATTCATCTTTTGCATAGTAACACTTTTCCTGCCGCCGGCCGGAAAAGTGTTGCATAGCAACACTTCTCCTCCTTGGTGGAGAAATAGAACTTTTCGACGATCCTGTCAATCGAGAAATTGTTTACGTTATTGTACGTTTGAAAATAAAATAAATTATCTTCTTGTTTCCATTAAGAATTGCTATTGAAGCCTGATTCTTCAGTACGCAATGCACTTCGCGAATTATGTATTTTGCAATAAAATAAATTGTTTTCTAAATTTTGTTTCAGTTTTCTATCAAAGCGTGGTAATTTCAAACCATAGTTCATTCTGCTCGAATCGCATCTCGACGCGATGCTCGACAAATACGACCATAGCTCTGCTGTTCATAAGTTTTTCTATTCTAGAACTCCATTTCACGTTTCCTTCTTTCAAATAGTTATTTCAGTTGACAGGTCTATTGAAATGAGTTCACTGAATTATTATGTTTGATGCTGTTCGTGTCGAAAGGTTTGCGGAAAATAGAAAATAGTATCTATATTGTATAATTAGTGGGAAAAGCATAATATTCTCAAACGACTGTGATAATTACCAGACGAGGAGCGTAGCGACGAGTCTGGTAACACAGGAGTTTGGGAATATGCTTTTCCCACGAATTAAACAAACTATTTTTTCTCCGATCGTTGATTCACATTTAAAAAATTAATTAAAAAATATTTCATTCAAGATATAATCAAGTAAGTTTAAATAGGTTTCTCTATGTTCACATTAAAATATAGAAGTGGTAACCATGGAAATTACTTCGTTATGACAAAAGTACAATAATTTTAAAGCCGGTTTTGTTTGATTCTTTGTATTTTACAAGGAATTAAAAAAGAATTAGTAAACATGAACAGTGATAGTGATTATTTGTTACCTTGCACGCCTTCTGAAATAGTAGAAGCCGCGAACGCGGCTTCACTTAATTTACTTCCAGCGAAATCCAGAAAGGAGTATGAACTTGCGAACCAACGCTTCATGGATTTTTGCAGAAAAACAACAGTGTATCCTTTTCTGAGATTGTACTAATTGCGTATGTTGCTGAATTGGCTAAAACAATGAAATCTTCGACGTTGTGGGCACATTATTCCATGCTTCGATCAACTTTGTTAAAAATAATATTAATATTGCCCAGTACCAAAAACTGAGAGCATTTTTGAAACGTCAAGCTACAGGATACAAATTTAAATGTAAATATTAACAACAATTATAAAAAATAAAACCATACTTTGTTTAATTTTATTGTAATAATCCAATTGTTACATTACCGCACGCTACAGCAGTGCGGTAAGAATATTACCGCACTGTTATTTTCTAATTGCTTAGCAACTGTCCACTATTCTGGAATGTTGAACTTTGCGAATAGAAAACAGGTCAAAATAGTGTCACTTTTCCCACGATCGGAGGAAAACCTTGTTTACGGTTTATTTCCGTAGAATCTTCTGTCCATATCTGAATCGATGTGGATAGGTCACTTGATTGCTTCTACTTAATTTTCATAAAATATTGCTGTACAAGAGAAATATTAAGTTACTGTGTAAGCTTCAAATCATTACATTTTATGAAAATAAATTCATTTCAAAAGATAATTAGGATTGAAATTATTGTCTCGTGAAACATTTGTTTGCATAATTATTAACGGTTTTCACTGAATGAGCCGAGTAATATATTTTGCCATAGAATCTTTCACATTGATTCAGTTATCGTACTTATTATGAAATTTCTGGTTATTCAGGTGATTCTTTCTCTTAAAAATTTGAAAGGTACATTCACAAATAAGATAAATAACCTACATTTCCGGAAAATATTTGTGTCGTTCTCCCGAATTACATTTGAATTTCCACTTTGATATAAAACCCAGTATTCCGGTAAGAAGATACATTCACGCTCAAAAAGATTAATGAGTTTATAGAAAGCAACAAAGTTCCTACTCGTCAAAAGAGGAAATAAACCTGAAGGAAAACCAGAGTGCTCTGGGAAATGAAAGGAACATTTATGGATGCAGGAAAAGTAGGAATGAACATTCATGTTGTCTTAGTTTCGTTGATAACTCCGAAAAGAAAAGTTTCAAAAATTGCATGAATGTAATTGTTAAAGTTTTGAATAATTAAAATTTACAATTATATTATCGAGGGAATCTTGCGAATGTATTATACACGATTTACATGCAGCTCACTTCTGCGGCATTGAGCAGGAAAGTGGGCAGCGCAAGTATGCAAATGGGTCGCTCGTGCTGCCATCTTTATGCTCCGGTAGCACGAGTGCCAGCGATTGTTTATATGTTGCGTATTTAGTTCTGAATTTATTGAGATTAAAATGTACAAGAATATTAAATCATCAAACGCAAGTGCGAATTAAATTATAATTAGAGATTCAGGAAACTCTCCAGATGATCGCTTCACATTTCAATGATCGCAAATATTTTTCCTCATCTCTTTAGCTTCAAAACGATAGAAGAATGAAGCAATTCTCTTCTACTTACAATTTGTTTCAATATCCATGACCACAATCGTAGATACAATGATCTTTTATAAATACGTTTTTTTACACTTACATATTTTTACATAATTCGACTATACATTTCTAATAGCTTTGTAGGATATTCCAAAACAATCACAAACAATATTTTTGATATTTGGCAAGACAACATCAACAATATTTTATTGTTTAATTTTAATTGGTACCTATTACAAATCATAAACTTCAAGAGTTCGCTAGAACACATAACTTCAACATAGATTTTCGTACAAGCAATTCTTGATTTTAATTAATTAGAAACAATAAATCTTCGTATTCAAATAATTCTAAATTTAGATACCTTGGAAGTTCCTCGAGAGTAGAATTACTAATTAGAATTCATCTCTTCAATTATTCATGAGGGTTTCGTTGGAATGACAACACCGACATCACAAATTAGACAAGTTAAATTTCACAATTTTAAAAATTTCCATGATATGGATATTCAGAATTTACAGAGCAATTTTGAATACTGAAGATTTGGTTTTATGGAGAACAAAAAGTATTTTTGATAAAAAAATATCAGAGAGTAATCTGGTGGAGAACACATGATAAAGAATTTTCTGGGATAATATATATATATATATATATATATATATATATATATATATATATATATATATATATATATATATATATATATATATATATATATATATATATATATATATATATATATATATATATATATATATATATATATATATATATATATATATATATATATATATAACTTTTTGATAATTATTAGCAAAAACAGGCTTGGTGAATCTCAAAAAAACTCGATTTTATTAAAAACTTCACGTTTCGCCACGACATTCGTGGCTTTTTCAAAACTTAATTATCAAAAAATTAAAAAAAGTTCACAGGAAAAACCAATTCAAATATATATATATATATATATATATATATATATATATATATATATCTTTATTAATATATAATATATATATATATATATATATATATATATATATATATAAATATATCTTAATATATATATAAATTACGTGTCACGTAGTTTGTTCACGATGGACTCCTGAACTACTTAACCAATTTTGATCAAATTTGCACACCGTGTGCAGTTTGATCCAATTTGAAAGATAGGATAGCTCACATCTCAATTTATAGTCGCAATATTATTTTATTGCAAATTATTGGTTGATGATCTCTGTTAGTTTGATAAGATACTTAGAGATGGCGGTATAAGGTAGTTAGTTTACTGAATTGAGTAAGTATGCAATAAATGGCGCTATGTTGAAATTACTAACGCTTTACGTGTTGCTGAGGTCAAAGTATGAGTTAAATTTATATTATAGTGAATGCAATGTGAAATTATTCTTATTTTTGGTGCTTTATTGTTTAGAACTCTCTTATCAAAATAAATATAATTATGTAAGTATTATCATATGACATAGTTATATTCCGGCAAACGTTGTGTTGACATATACATTATTTAAACAACGTTTACCTGGTCAGATAGATTGATAGATAGATACATAGGTAGATATATATTGATAAATAAAATGTTAGATAGATAGAGATACATCGGCAGATAGATGAATAGATATTTAGATAGATAGATAAAAAGATAGATAGATGAATAGATAGATAGATGAAAATAATTTATATGACAGAACAACGTATGCCGTTATATAGGTAGAAAGATAGATAGATAGAATGATAGACAGTTATATAGATTGATAGATAGATAGATAAATATATAGATAGATAGATAGAGATACATCGGCAGATAGATGAATAAATATAGATAGGTAGATAAAGAGATAGATAGATAGATAGATAGATAAAAAGATAGAAAGATAGATAAAAATAATTTATATGGCAGAACAACGTTTTCCAGGTCCGCTAGTATATATATATATATATATATATATATATATATATATATATATATATATATATATATATATATATATATATATATATATTTGAATATATATTAATAAAGATCAAGCATACGTTCGGATGTTCATTTAAAAAACTGATGATTAATCAAACCAACCCTTCAACGGAGATAATTTCCTGAAATCTGACGAATTGGAATTCCCATTCATTCTTCAAGTAGAAATGTCAGAATATTTAACGTCAGCTCACACACGATGGAAACACTAGACACTCGTTTACGCTCTGCAATGAGCTCATCATTGTTAATATATATAAAGGTATATATATATATATATATATATATATATATATATATATATATATATATATATATACATATATACATGACATAAAGTGAACTAAAAAAATGGCTCAATAATTTAAAAATTATCGAACAACTTTCCAAGAGAGCTAGTTATGTGTATTCCGAGAAGCGAAATCTGCATTCACAAACCAAGGGTGAATTATACAATGAGTCGTCACCCCAACTCAAAATCTGCATATGACTGTTTTGATCTTATTAGATCTCTTCAGTGCAGCGTCGAAATCGTCAATTGCGTATAATTTTAGAAAAACCGGAGATATTATTGGAACCTGGGAGGTTAACCATTATTACCGGGGTCTCCCGGGCAATCCGGAAGAGTTGGCAACCCTAATAACAACTCATAGCCTCCTCCATTAAGGCTAATGGAAACCAACAATTCACCTTTTAGATCGAAAATGCAGAATTCCGTCGCGAGAATACATACTACCTGACATGAAGTATGGATTTAGATCACTAACAATACTAACATAGCGTTTTCGAAAACTCTGGACATACTCACGAGAGCGCGCTTCGTAAATACTTGTTGCGATATTCGCAATATTCAACAATCAAATCATGAAAAATGTAGGAGTTGACCATGGTCAATTTGATATAATACATAAAGTGATAATGAATTATCAAACAATTTTCCAAGGGAGCTGGTTATATGTATTTCATGACGCGAAATCTGTATCAATAGAAAACGTCAAGTAATCCCGACTAAAAATCTTCATACAGCTGTTTCGGAATACATATAACCAGCTCCTTGGGAAAGTTTTTCGATTATTTGTAAATAATTGAAGAATTTTCCTAGTTCATTTCATGTGATATTTCAATTTGACCATGGCCAACTTGGTGTATTTTTCATGATTTGATTGTTGATATTGCGAATATCGCAACAAGTATTCATGAAGAGCACTATCGTGAATATTTCCACAGTTTTTGAAAACGCTATGTTAGCGTACTCTGGAGTGTCAGAAAAGACATTTCATGTCAGGAAGTGTGTATTCTTGCGACGGAATTCTGCATTTTCGATCTGAACGATGAATTGTTGGTTTCCAATTTCTTTAGTGGACGGCGCTGAGGGTTGTTATCCATTTAGTAGACCGACCACGATTTGTATTGGAGAATTATTAGAAACTTGTTAACTCACTCCAAGTTTAATAAGCAGTACTGAAGAGATCTTATAAGATCGAAACACCTGTATGCAACTTTCAAATTTTTCATGATTTGATTGTTAAACATATATACATTCATAAATATAAATACATATACATATATATATATATATATATATATATATATATATATATATATACACCATCAATGGTAAAGTGGGTATCCTTCTGGGTAGAGTTGCTTTCTTGCAACCATCACATTGTTTTCGTACTGATATGTTAAGGTTGTCACATGGCATTGGTCTATTAGATTTTTCGTTGTGTTTCTTTCCCAAATTTGTATTTCATCATTAATAATTTTAATATTTTTAAAGAGAATGAAGTCAATGGTTTTTTTTAGATTGATTTTTTACCTGGTTAGTATTCTGTTTTTTTTTACTAAATTCTCACATCACATTCGTGCTTAACTTACGAATGGAAATTATTATAATATTTTATTATTTTTCTACCATGCTTTTATAACCAACACGGAATTATTTGACTCATATGTAAGACCGTGTTTTCTTGGCTTATATATTTTATATTTTAATTTATTTTTATTATTTTAGTATGTACCTTGATTCTGAGTATCGTTATCATCATTGATGAATTGAAGAGAGACGTAATAATTTCTGCGTCGGCTTATTGATTTGTGTTTATCAGGTATTGGGATTATTTAATAATAATTATCACTTTCCACTAATGTAGGTTCATGGTTGAAAATTCGCCGGTCCTACAGTGTTATAATATAGAATTCGTATGTTGTAATGTTGGCTCAGATCAACTGAAGTTTAATATAGGGGGTCTTTCAACCAGCTCCTTTGTTTAGTTACTGTAAATTTTTGCACTGAGGTTGGTCACTCTGACGTCATATGACTAAACAAGATGTCTTCCATATGATGGTGTAGGTGAACACGTCTGGTTTATTAAAAATTTTGGTAGAAACGGCACTATTTTAAATATGTTTTTTTTCTGGATATCGGGGTAATGTGGCGTTGTGGTGATTAGCACCCCCGCTTTGAATTGTAGGTCGAATGATTTGTCTGTTTCTGAAAAATGTACCGCTTTAAATTTTGACATAGTTCGTAATTCCTATTCTAAGTACATGTAATTTTTGTTCTTGTAACTGGTAATGTTATTTCAGTTTTACTCCTGATGAAGTCCGCAAAGTTGGACGAAATATAGAGTTCGTAGTACAAATTTGACTGGTAATTGGAAAGTCCCATAGTCGGAATACCCTTGACGTTGTTGTCTTTACGACAATTACTCCGTTTTCTCATATTTGATTATATATATACATACAGATAAAATGCATCCAATAAAAAGTACATCAATATAATCAACACACATTTAAAGACTTGAAAATAATGTTTCAGAATTGCAAATTACCCACATGCTGGTATTTCAAAATGAAATTCGATTCAAATTTGGAATTTTCATATTCAAGTTGTAAGTAAATGTTTGATAAACATTTAACACCAGTGATCAGATGAAGTTTATAATAATATTATGAGAAAAATACATGTTTCATTTCAACGATTAAAAATATCGAATATATGTATATATAAATTCAATTGTTCTAATCATCAAATCCAATATATATTTTTCTAATGATATTGTTATAGATTTTAATCAATTTACGGCCTCATCAATTCAAATTCTGATTTGCGTTTGATAAAGTCTATTTCAACCAATCCCACTCAGATATATCCCACTATGCAAATAATTGTTACAGTCACGTCAATTTAACATCACATTGTGCTAATGTTCTTCCCTTTTTTCCTCTTGTTTTCATCACATGCACATCTTCACAACCGCTTATTCCCAGCTTAGGGCTGTTAACTTTTGTGATGTTACAACTGAACTTCTCAGCGATGTTAAACCGCTGCCTTTTTACATTACTGTGATGTTACTAGAACTTCCTCAAAAGGAAGTCTTTATAATGAACTAAAAGCAACATTTCTGTTACGTTCAGAAATGCCTTTTAACATCTAGTACATGTTGATGCAATGTCTATGAAACAACATCTTACCAATGAACTGAATGCAACATTTCAAAAACGATACAGTATATTCTTTTAGATGTTGTATGGATATTACTCAAACCTCTAAATAATATACCTCAAACATTCTAGATCACATCCTATAGATGTTTCAGCAAATACACAGTGAACAACTAAAACAGTGAAAAAAAAAACAATAAAAGAATCATGATTCAACTTTAAAAAAATACCTCAAGGAAAATGAACCTGAAAAATATTTTTGTTTTACTAAAATATCCGCTAGGGAATGGAAAAAACACTTAAAAACATATAATAAGGTGATTATCACCAAGAAAGAAAAACTAAAGGTATCCTAAATATACAATCATAAAGATTTCAAAAGTTGCATTTTTAGGTCACCTTTTGGTATATGTCTTTTTTGGAGATAATCACAGTATTATGATTTTGAGTGCTCATTCACCCTAGGGGATATTTTAGAAACTCATAAATATTTTCTAGCGATTTTTCTTTCCAAAAAGGTAATGTTTTTCATTTGTACCAATATTCTTTCTGAGATGTGGCCTACAGCCGTTCTTAGTTGTTCACCCTGTACATTCAAAATAAAAAAGCAATAGAAGATTTGAATAGTATATTAACTTTTAATAAATAGAAACACAGAGAATAAAAAAAGAAACAATCGCAGCCTTAAAATAAATATCTTGTCCAGAAAAAGAAATCCAACCTAAAAACAAATATCCTGTCCGGGAATCCAACCTAAAAAAATATATAGTGTAGCATATTACATAACAAGTGTGGAAAGTGATATATGACACATCTTAACAAAAATTGAATTTGTGTTGCAACTGTATATATCAAGCTGTATGTGCTATAACGTAACACGATTTTAAAACTGAATTGATAAAGATTACTGATACCTTATAGCTGGTTTACAGAATATTTATTAGAATAATTTTTTGATATTATAAAACTATAAAAATTTCAAACTATCAAAACTTTATGAAACGTTACGGTATATCAATGGTATATCCCTCCACCCGGAAATTCAATGTTGAATAGCCGATTAAGTATTAAAATGAGTATATTTAAGTTTTAATAATTATGATTTTGCAATAAGTACTTACCGATAACTGTTGTTCGTCCATTATAACAAAAAAAATAATGCTTTTACTGAAATAAAACCGCGAAACTGAAAACGACGCTGCCACCACTTATAACCTACTTGCACGCCACGGCCCACGATCCGCCATATATCATGCTTGTCATTGTTTTTTTCGTCTTCTGTTTTCTTCTTTTTTATAATTTTATGAATACATCATTCAAACAGCTCACCCAGTCGCAGGAAGTTACTGAAGAGTAGTTCGAAAGTTGTAAAAGTAACTACAAAATGTGATCATCTCAGAAACATGTTAATTTGTAATATTGCAGTAATGTTCTGTATGTAACATTAGTGAGACCATTACAAATTAACATCGTATGGATGTTTCCTCAAAGAAGTTGCTGAAAAGAAGTTCATAGGATGTGTATATCACTGCGAATTCAAGTAGTATTGTGTACATCTAAAATATGTTTTAATTACATAACATGGATGTTAATGAAGTTGGTTATAAAATTTAAACATTTAGGAGATATCTTTTTAACGTTTTAAATAAACATCACGAAAAGTCTCTAAAAAGAATATCACAAAATAGACTTATCATGTTTCTTGTTCAGTGGGATAAATTGTTTATTATAGGTCATCAGATGACTTGTAATTATTGATTAGATCTAAACGTGTGAACAATAATTTTTATTACAACGAATAACCACCCTAAGAAATATCGCAGATAGAGTTAAAAAATATATTTGAGCATGTTGTATACTTCGTTCAAGGGGAGCAAATAAAATCAGGACATATTTCTCGAGCTCCATTCATTTCTCGAATGTATATCACTTATCTATTGTGACATGAGAATTGAGTTATCTTGATATTCGAGCTGTGACCTAACTGCTATATTATTAAGGTCGTTTTTACAGAAGCGGCTCAGTTAAGAAAACGACAATCTTTGCGTTGTTGCATTTCTCAAGAAATAGCTTGATGGAGCTCATAGTTCATTGGTCATGTTGTTACCCGAGATTCGAGATTGGTGAAGAGTTTTGCGAAGCATTATTATTCTTCTCTATCATGAAATCTTGGAATAATATTTGTGTGATTTTGCTTTGAATGTTTGTTATGCATGCAGTAAATATGAGGATATATAATCTTCACTAGTTGTGTGACCTGAAATATGAATGCAAAGCGAAAATTATAGAACATTAATATGAAAATATATCAACAACGTAACTCGTTTTATTTTCGTCAAATATGTTGTTAATTTTTTTAGGTCAATAAGAGATAATTATCCAATATGAACAAGATAATGATAATCTGAATGCAACTTGTAGAGTAATTTGAAAATAATATTCAAAAAAATTGAATAACTGAGTGAAAGAAAAAATTACAAACAAATTTAATAATTTATTAGTCACTTTCTTGGGTCTCTGCTGCATAGCAAAGTGTTTCGAAGGAAGGTTTAATATTAGAAATAGACACTCTCAGTTATTTCTCTATATTCTTGGCAATTGAGAGCCCTGAGAGCCGGGAATATTATGAAATTGATCCGTAACCCATTCATAATATGTAATTTGTTGTAGGTTTGAAATTAAGGTCGTATTGTAGGTTAGATCTCAAAATCTCAAAACACGTTATTATTGTATACATTTTATTGTATTGCGCGATGAAAATTCTGATTTAAAAATGGAACGGGAATCCTAGAAGTTGAGAAACTGTCTTACACAAATTAATTTATAATGTGAGTATACACCACTTACTTGGAGAAGAATTTAATGTATATGTCGTGGCAGAAGGATAAAGACAGAAAGAATTACGCATGCGCGTTGCACTTCCGTTATATGTTTTTCTTACGGTTTTAGTCTCACATTTTTTTCAGTTTTGTCGCGCAGCAGTCTCCTCCAAGCCTGCTGTAAGGAACTTCGTACCATAAATTATCAAGTTCATATTGTTCAGAAAGCCGGGAAAGAAATGAATTTATTCTCATGAATAATTCTCTTAATTATTTTACTAGTTTTTCTTTTTCACACAAACCTTCCGTCTCGCATATATATAGCATCATACATATTAACTCAGTAAACTCACTTCAACGGACCTGTCAGCTGCTACAACTATTTGAGAGAGTTAAATGTGAATTGACGGTATCGAATAAAAACAACGTGAGCGGTCGGAAGACCTCGTCAGGAAAGGAGTTCTTTAACGTATTTTTTTTCAACTTTGTTGTTTTTAGATTTTTTTGCCCTTTCGATACTACTTTTGACACTTTGAATATATACTGTTTTTATTCCATTTGTTCATGTCTGAAATAAATGACTGAATATATATATATATATATATATATATATATATATATATATATATATATATATATATATATATATATATATATATATATATATATATATATATATATATATATATATATATATATATATATATATATATATATATATATATACAGAGAGATCCAGAGCTCAGTAATCGGTTCATAATTTGTTTGCCATTAAATATATCGATTTGAAATTTTTATGGCAAATATGGTCCGACGAGATTTATTTTTCAAAAACATTTTGAACAAAATTCAAGCATAATGTAGAATATTTTGTCTGATAAAATCAAAAGTTTTTATATCTTTTGTATTATTTTTTTGTATTTATATTAAGTATGAAAATTTATTTGCGCTACACACATGCACTCTGTTTGCCAAATATAATAATCCACCTTCCTGCGTAATTTCATGAGTTCCGATAACATGGAATTCCCATTCGACATCGGCGCCAATATATATATATATATATATATATATATATATAAATATATATAACTTTTTGATAATTATTAGCAATAACAGGCTTGGTGAATCTCAAAAAAACTCGATTTTATTAAAAAGTTTCGCCATGACATTCGTAGCTTTTTCAAAACTTTTTGAAAAATAATTATAATTAATTATTATTATTATTTGACATAATAATAATAATTATCAAAAAGTAAAAAATAGTTCACAGGCAACAACAACTCAAATATATATATATATATATATATATATATATATATATATATATATATATATATATATATATATGTATATATATATATATATATATATATAGATATATATATATATATTTATATATATATATATATATATATATATATATACATATATTTTAGTTTTATCGTCTTCCTAATCGATATTTCAAATTTCGAAGCGGAACAAATTTCGTAAAGGTATCCACTGATAAGAAATCTGCATATGATGGATATTCGATTTAAATTTAGAACTATTTCTTACGTTTAATGCCCTTCCATCGTGATGTGTGCTATGAAAATATGATGGATTACTCGAAGTTATTTCCTACCGTTTAAAAATATTTCGAGAAGAAAGAAATCGATCTATTTTCCATATGGCTTCACATAATATTATAAAATCATGTGTTGTAAACAACACTCCATGAATTAGAATTGAGTTTTCGGCATGATATATATATATATATATATATATATATATATATATAAATATACAATACATATAATAATGTGAATAAACTTGTAATCTATGAATGTAAGAATATCCCTTGAAACGCAGAATGCAGGTTAACATATAAGAAAAACGCTAAAAATAAAACTATTCCTCATAATAAATAAGGTATTTATTAGCTCACTTGTGTTTCATGCCCTTTAGTATATATATTGTTGTTTTCTTCTGAGGCACTGCTCAGAGTACAGCATTTGTACCGGGTGTCTGATTAAGAGAGTCGCGCGGCTGTATCTCACAAAATATACGTCGTAGAGACTTACTGTAAAAAATTTTATAACCTAAGTGGCCAACAGAAAATACTGGAAATAATTTTCATGTTTCTAAGATGGCCGTCAGGGGGCGTAACTGCCATCTGAAACTTTTAAAGTGATTTTTTTCTGAAATTCATCTAGCGAAAATACCAAAAATATATTTTCTGTTTGAAGCTGAGCTTCATTCGAGTCATTTTTATTTGACACTTTTTGACGTATCTATTGAAATAAAGTGGTGGGGGTTGATTCAATGTTTTTTTGAATAAACAGCTGTAACTCCTGAATGACTGAACGGATTTCAACAAAGTTGATCTCGTTGGAAAAAGCATTTATTGCTTCATCGAAAACATCTTATCTGTGGTCTGTCAAATTTTTAGTTATGCCGGTAGAGAGCGTTTTTTGATATAATAACAGAAAATTGCTAATTTCTCTAAAAAATTAAATGCAATAACATAACTTTTTTTCTTTAAAAATGTATTGTGATGATGCCAAAATAGGCTAGTGAAAACCGTATCTCGATACCTTATTCCTAGCCTAAAATATCGAAGAAAGAAAACTTAGTTATCATATGATTCAGAAAGATGCCATTACACCGGTATTTATTTTCATTTATCTGTATTTTTTCCAAGAATCAATGATAAAATTTAATAATTTCATGATTTTCAAAAAATAACATTCTTATTTCAAAAACTTCAAAAAAAAATCGAGTGGGAGCATAATAACCAATGTTATATGCAAGTGCAATGTAGTCAGTATATGAAGAGCAAGCCATGGAGGAAAATCATATGCCTAAAATCAACTTGTCAACAAATACTAAAATTATACATATAGTGGCAGTTTAATAAGTTTTTCTGGCACACAGAAGTAAGGATTGAAAAAGATTGAAATACATTTTACAAACAATGAAGCTGTTGATATCACTGACGGTATATTCTGAAATTCTTCAAAATGTGGCATTGGCATGAAGAATATACAGTGCTGTATATTCGGCGTCTACGCCATGCGAGAATTTTTCCGCGTTTAGTCCGAAATTTACGTAATACTGGCAGCTTCGACCCTATAAATTTCAGATGAAAATTCTCTATTTTCTTCAAATATGCCCAACAAATTCTCGCATGGCGTGAACGTCAATTTGGAAATCGAGTTCTATATAATCTTTGTGCCATTGCCGCATTTTGAAAACTTTCAAAATATACCGCAAACATATCAGCATCTTCATTGTTCGTAAATGCATTTCAATAGTTTTCAGTCCTTACTTGTGTGTGCCACAAAAATTCATTACACTGCCATTATAAGTTCATTTTTTATATTTGTTGACAAGTTGATTTTAGGCATTTAACATTTATTTTTCCTTCATGGCCTTCTCTTCTTATTCTGACTACCTTCTTGCACTTTCACAAATTATATTTATTGATTATTATGCCCCTAAACGATTTTATAAAACTTTGTTGAACTAAGAATACTAGTACCTATATGATAATCATTGAATGATGAAATTTCATCATTGATTCTTGGAAAAATATAGATAAATGAAAATAAAAATCGGTGTGATGGCGTGTTTTTGAATCATATGATAACTAAATTTTCTTTCTTCGATATTTTAGGCTAGGAATAAGATATCGAGATACGGTTTTCACTAGCCTATTTTGGTGTCATCATAATACATTTTTATGGAAAAAAAGTTATGTTTTTGCATTTAATTTTTTAGAGAAATTCGCAATTTTCTGTTATTATATCAGAAAACGCTCTCTACTGGCATAACTAAAAATTTGACAGACCACAGATAAAATGTTTTCGATGAAGCAATAAATGCTTTTTCCAACGAGATTAACATTGTTGAAATCCAATCAGTCGTTCAGGAGTTACGGCTGTTTATTCAAAAAAACATTGAATCACCCCCCACCACTTCATTTCAATGGATACGTCAAAAAGTGCCAAATAAAAATAACTTGAATAAAGCTCAGCTATAAACAAAAATATTTTTTTGGTATATTCACTGGATGAATTTCAGAAAAAAATCACTTTAAATGTTTCAGATGGCGGTTACGCCCCCTGGCGTCCAGCTTAGAGACCTGAAAATAATTTCCAGGATTTTCTGTTGGCCACTTTGGTTATAATATTTTTTACCGTAAGTCTCTACGACGAATAGTTTGTGAGATACAGCCGCGTGCCTCTCTTAATCAGACACCCGGTACACTGTTGTAATAATAACCTTCTGACACCAGGGCAGCTTCATTGAAGGAAAGCTCCGTAAAACTTATAGGTTGAGTTTGGGATTAACTCCTTCAGCCAGATCAGAGGATACACTTGTATGTGCAAGTGCTTAAGGATAGGTGAGACGGAATATTTATGGAACATAGGAAGTGTGGGTAGGGTACAGAGGATTAATACTGTCCCAGCCTTATAAGTTTGCAAGCAGTGACTTACATTACCATGAGGAAACCTCTGAAAAAAACTTATGGCAGACCAGTCGGCCCCGTGGTTTGAACCCGAGACCTCCCAAATACTAGCCAGCGTACTCGACTAACTAGCTTGGTGCGTAGGATTGCTCTGACTTATATACTTATAGTATAAATGCTGACCTATGCAAATATAAATGAGTTAAGAAGAACAATAGGTTCATTGCTAGGAGGGTTCACAACAATATATTGGCCAAACCGGTCTTACACTATTTGAACATAAAGAAGTGACGATATTAATAATTCTGAACTGTTAAATTCATTTTAGTGAAATATTAAATATTTGTACATCTTATGTTTACCCACTTTTGTACTTTTATCTACCTTCCAATAGGTTATGTTTAGGTTTCCCATCCCCATTTGTGTTTCCCATTTGTAGATTCGTGAGATATTCCATTTGTAAAGTTAGTTTGATTTACTCGTCTGATGAAGCAACTGTGTTTGACGAAACAATTGTTATGTTTAACAAAATAGAGTGAAAATTACATTATATACATTATTGTTATCGATTTTCACCAAGTATCGGTCCTATGATTATATATACATACATATCTTTATAAATAACAATACATGTTTATATACAACGTAGATGCCATGGCCGTAGCCAGAGGGGGGTTATGGGGTCAACTTCCTCACCCCGAAATCCCTAAATTTACTCTGTAAATTAAATTATTGATACTAGGTTTAAAAAGTGCAAGTTTTATAAAATACACAACACAACACAGGATCCAGCAACATATTTTACATCATTGTGCATTGCAAGGACACTAATATTCAGAATGAATTAACTAAGAGATAAAATGAAAACAGAAAACCCTGACTCACAATAAAAAACTCTAACATCGATGTGTGAAACCAGGTAGGTTGAGGACCATAACAGTTTACTAAAGTTTCGGGAACTTCTCAAAACTATCATTGGCACCTTGAAAGACCTGAGCAGTGACCCAGACTGAGATCATTGATTTGTGGGGAGTATGTTATGTCTTAGCTGGGTTGTT
>JARQZK010003640.1:55000-85000 GCA_030704885.1 Cynegetis impunctata
TTTTTGACAGGAGGGAAATATTCTTGATAATGAAAACGATAGATATATGATTTGCGAAATATTCGTAAGTAATTGCACAAGTGCATCAAAATAACCGATAATTTTGCATGACAGCGTGTTGACAAAAAACTGCATGAGTTCATTTTCATTTTTGGAGAAAGAGCCCTATACCGAAGGCTCTTTCTCCAAAATATGAAAATGACCGAATGCAGTTTTTCAAAGACAACACGCTGGAATACGAAATTATCCGGTTATTTTGATGCACTTGTGTGTAATTTGGGGGAATATTTCTCGAATAAACTTACAACTTGTCAAACTGACGTTAGTTATTCATAAATTCTTTGCTTGTCATCAATAACCGTAATATGAACTATGCTACTATGCAATTATCGGTCCACAGTGCAATTATCGCAGGGCTCTTTCCTTTCTACAATGCAATTATCGCAGGACTCTTTCCTTTCTACAATGCAATTATCATAAGTAATTGCACAAGTGCATCAAAATAACTGATAATATTGCATGACAGCGTGTTGTCAAAAAACTGCACGAGTTCATTTTCATTTTTGGAGAAAGCTCTTTCTCCGAAATATGAAAATGACCGAATGCAGTTTTTTAAAGACAACACGCTGGAATGCGAAATTATCTGGTTATTTTGATGCACGAGTGTAATTTGGGGGAATATTTCCCGAATAAACTTTCAACTTGTCAAACTGACGTTAGTAATTCATAAATTCTCAGCTTGTCATCAAAAAACGTAATGTGAACTATGCTACTATGCAATTATCGGTCTACAATGCAATTGTCGCAGGGCTCTTTCGCTTTCTACAATGCAATTATCGCTGTAATTTTCGATAATTGCATTCTATTTACAAGGGATTTTTGACAGGAGGGAAATATTCGCTGTAATTTTCGATAATTGTATTCCATTTACAAGGGATTTTTGACACGAGGGAAATATTAGCTGTGATTCTCAATAAATGCATTCCATTTACGAGGGATTTTTGACAAGAGGGAAATATTAGCTGTGATTTTCAATGAATGCATTCCATTTACAAGGGATTTTTGACAGGAGGGAAATATTAGCTGTGATTTTCAATAAATGCATTCCATTTACAAGGGATTTTTGACAGGAGGGAAATATTAGCTGTGATTTTCAATAAATGCATTCCATTTACAAGGGATTTTTGACACGAGGGAAATATCAGTTGTAATTTTCGATAATTGCATTCCATTTACAAAAGAATTTTTGACAGGAGGGAAATATTCTTGATAATGAAAACGATAGATATATGAAAATGGTTCGAATGTTGACTGATAATTTTTCCAACAATTTCAATCGAAAATATATGATAAGAAGAATGAGTTTTGTTATTTTTTTTTGTTGCAGAGCGTTTCCGTTACTGTGAGCATTTTGACACTCACTTTCATCTCCATCGATCGATGGTATGCAATTTGTTTTCCCTTGAAATTCAAGTCCACTACTGGAAGAGCGAAGACTGCCATTGGAATCATTTGGTTTCTATCACTTTCAACATGTGAGTCACCATATAATAAAAATGTTTCATGGGCATACTGTTTCGGTCGTACTGGGTCCTCCTCAAAATAGTAGCTACCGTGAGATTGATCTAGCTGGTTACCAAATTCGGTAGGTAAATGAGGCTGAGGACCCAATAATTCTGAAATACTCTGTCTATTATTTCCGTCGTTTGTGGTGACAACCTCAATGTTTCTAACATTCATTTCTTTCTCGTTGGCGTTGAGACTCTTTTTACTGTCTCAGACCAATGTATTAAAATTTCATTCTTGTATATAAATATATATATATATATATATATATATATATATATATATATATATATATATATATATATATATATATATATATATATATATATATATATATATATATATATATATATATATATATATATATATATATATATATATATATATATATATATATATATATATATATATATATATATATATATAGGCGCCGACTCTATGAAGCCTGAGGGAGCTCGAGTCCCCTCAAAAAATAGATTAAAATAATTTGAGAAATTCTTTAGTTATATTATGCTTCGTAAAATCACAAAATGATGTTGGTATTTTTCATTTTCCTTTTCTTCAGAGGACAAAACAAATGTGAAGGCTTTTTTGAGTCGATGTTATAATTAAGGACTATTTCTTTGCACGTCTTTCTTGCCATGCAAATAACCCAGTAGAGGATGTCAATGAGAAAAATTCAATACCCTCATCTAAGTGTTGCTGAACTGGCAAAAATATATGAGGGCTTGATTTGTATATGCAACGGAAGGAATTACTCTTTTATTAAATTAATTCCGTCCGTAATTTTTAACCTTCAGTTGGAAATTACTTCTATTACGCCTGGGTACTAGTTTTGTTGTATATTAATAAATAATTAGAAGAGAATTCCGTCTAGTACCCTAACGCCCATTTAGAGGTGTAATAAATTGGCACCCAAGCGTGTGGGGCCCGGGTAGCTCTTTTCCTGTTTTATAGGTGTCTGTGAACAAAGGAATAGTACGACTGTTGGGAATATTCATAGTAACGTTGGGAATATTCATAGTAACGTTGGGAACTTTGTTATAATTAGTTACGTAAATTTTATCTTAATTTTAGTTTCAGATATAGTTTGAGGGTTTTAGTTTAGAATTTTTTTGAAATAAAATCCATATAGGAAAGTTTCCTAACATAGAGTAAGTTGAGATTGCTAAATATCTCAATAGTATTTTTTTTTAACATTTCTTTTTTGGAATATTATAAATCTTTTGAAATTGATATAGTATACCGAGTGTCCATTTAAACTGAGGGAATAGTTATCAGAGAGGAGTTCTCTACTACCAGAAAATATTTTGTAGTATTGAAGTTTTGGTATCGAGTGGTGAATTTTCATTTCTTTTTTTTCTTTTTGGTTTTGTTATTTACAGGGCGTTCATTATAGGTACACTGCTGCAGCTGTTGAAAGTTTGTCGGTAGATTGTGTTTGTTCTGTCTCGTTTTTAATCTTATTTCAGGTATTTCTTATAGCACTTAGGATTTGTGAGTTCGCTGTTTTTTGTTTGAGCCTTTATCTGGAGGGTGTCTTGAGAAAATATTTTGCTTACTACCGTTCGGTCTAAATTTGATATTAGTTTCGTTTTCTACCATTATGTCGTTGAGAAGCAACATCCATAGGTTGAAGAAAGATGAACTCCAATATGAATTAATGGTGCGAGGAATTACGTGTTCGGACGTGCAGATAGTTCAAGATTTGCGTACGTGTTTGAGACCTTTGCTGAAGATGGAATCCCGAAATCGATCATTTGCCTATCCGGTCGTTCGAGTGAATGCATCTCAGCAATTAACGATCTGTCTGAGTAAATATGCGGAATTAGTTGCACTTCTAGGTAGTCCAGCTCCATTTATTGAATCAATTCATACGAGGTTGGGTCACGTCGTTTCACGATTAGAGCGTATTATTCCAGAAGATTTAGAGGAGGAATCTAGAGTCGAGTTGCGTCGGAAACTGGTGGAAGCTCAACATACCTTAACGCTGGTGAAAGATCGGTCTCCATCTCACGATTTGGCTGGGATACTTGATTGTCCTGCCTCTGACTCTGATAGTAGCGACGGTGGTAGATCGGCTACTTCGGTTCATCGACCACTATTGCGTACCAGTACTCGAAATTCTTTAGGAAATCTTTCTCCTGCGGTGAACTTACTAAAATGGAATCTAACCTTTTCCGGAGATCTCAAAGGGATGACGGTATATAGTTTCCTGGAACGTGTTGAAGAATTGAAACGAGCTCGAGGGGTCACCGACCAACAAATTTTCGCGTCAGCTTTTGACCTTTTCTCGGGGAAAGCCCTTATGTGGTATCGCTCAAACCGAGAATATTTTCACGATTGGGAAACCTTATCGAAATTACTCATCAAACATTACGAGCCCCCAGATTACCGCCCTCGACTGTTGAAAGACATCATGAATCGTACTCAAGATCCATCTGAATCTATTGTTGACTATTTAACCTGCATCAGGTCTATGTTTCGTCGATATGGGAGTGTGGATGAACAAATCAAATTAGGGATTCTTACTAGAAACTTATCCCCTTTCTATTCTACGCAGTTACCGGTTGTAAATAGTATACAAGAATTGGAGGATGAGTGTTTGCGTTTGGAGGTTAAAAAGTTTCGTGCTGAGAGTTATGTTCCCCCATCGAGGAAACGACAAAGTTATGCTGATGCCGATTTAGCTGGCATCTCTTTTTCATCTAGCTCTTCTGAGCCTCATTCTAGGTCCTGGTTGGAAGACCATCCACCCGTGGCAACAGTCACGCAGCAGTCACCCAGTATAGTTTGTTGGAATTGTCAACGTTCAGGTCACTATAGAAGGGACTGCCCGGCACCTAAACAATTGTTGTGTTATCGTTGTGGGAAAGGTGGTTATACTGTTCAGACCTGCCCCCACTGCTCACGTGCTGCTCATCCTAGACTTGTTGGACCTGTACGTGCAGTTTCGGAAAACTTACGTCGAGGAAACTAATAGATCGCGAGTCTTCCTCTTCATCCAACAAAGCGGTCATTGGACGAACAGCTATTCTAGATTATATTTTGGCACATCTCGATACCGATAAACGACCTTATTTAACTGTGGAAGTTCTGGATTGTACACTGGTTGGATTGTTGGATTCTGGAGCTAGTGTTTCTTTGGTTGGTGATTCGGGTTATCAGACACTTCTCCATTTAGGGTTGAAACTTACTCCCTCGATAACCTCGTGTACGGTAGCTAATGGTGATTTATGTCAAAGTCCAGGTTATATCTCCACTCCCATCCAACTTAAAGACAAACGTATTTGGATAGACCTCCTGGTAGTCCCATCTCTGCGGCATAATCTGATTCTCGGAGTGGATTTCTGGATGAAAATGGACATAATACCCAATCTGAAGGATGATGTTTGGCATTTCGCTTCGTCCGTTGAAGTCGATACGCATTGTGCAACTGGTATCACGGATTTTCTCACGCCGAATGACTCTGAAAAATTGAGTCACTTGCTTCGACAGAAATTCGCTATAATGGGAGACGATTTAGGTTGTTCCACCACCACCGAACACGTGATTGAGATTTTTCCCGATGTTCAACCTATAAAACAACGATGATATCCTGTGTCACCCCATAAACAGCGGATTATCGATGCGGAAATCGATAACATGTTGGCCAGTGGCATCATCGAACCTTCGAAAAGTGCCTGGTCCTCGCCTGTATGTTTGGTGCCAAAACGAGACGGCACTTATCGTTTTTGTGTGGATTATCGACGTGTTAATGCCGTCACTAAGAAGGATGCGTACCCTATACCCTACATTTCGGGCATTTTAGAACAGTTGAGAGATGCGCGAGTCCTCAGTACCTTGGATATCAAAACTGCCTACCATCAAGTTCCGGTAGCTGAAAATTCTCGGGAGTATACGGCCTTTACTGTTCCTGGTCGCGGGTTATATCACTTCAAACGATTACCATATGGTTTGACTAATTCACCGGCCACTTTTCAGCGTATCATGGATTCGGTCCTTGGGGCTGATCTCCAACCGTATGTCTTTGTTTATTTGGATGATATTGTAATAGTCAGTAAAGATGTGGAATCTCACCTGGACATTCTTGGTAAGGTTTTAGATCGGTTAATATCGGCTGGTTTTGTGGTCAAACGTGAGAAATGTTTCTTTTGCCGCCCACAGCTCAAATATCTTGGCTTCATCGTAGATCGTCATGGCTTGCGGCCTGATCCTGAAAAGGTGGACGCTATTCTGAAAATTCCGGTTCCCACGAGCGTAGCTAGCCTCCGTTCCTTCCTTGGAATGGCTGCGTGGTACCGACGATTCATCAAGAACCTGGCTGATGTGAGCGAGCCTTTAACGAATCTCATTAAAAAGAAAACTACCTGGAATTGGACTCCAGAATGTGAACTTGCGTTCAAGACTATAAAGGAGAGATTGATGACTGCACCTGTTCTAACTTGTCCCGATTTTAGCCGACAATTTATCGTCCAAGTCGACGCTTCGGCCTATGGTCTCGGAGCTGTATTGACTCAGCAATTCGACGATGGGGAAAAGGTTCTTTGTTATCTTTCGCGTTCGTTGACTCGTCAAGAGAGAAACTATTCCACTACTGAACGGGAATGTTTGGCTGTGATTTGGGCTGTGGAGAAGCTGCGTCACTATTTGGAGGGAACTTTCTTTAAGGTTGTAACTGATCACCATTCGTTACTTTGGCTGAACAACTTGAAAGATCCTCAAGGCCGCCTAGCCCGTTGGAGTCTCCGTTTAATGCCTTTCACCTACGAACTTGTCCATCGAAAAGGAAAACTGAACGTAGTACCCGATACATTATCTCGCTCTGTTCCGGTATCCGCAGATGTTGTGAATGGGAGTGACCCTACCCTAGAGACCTTCCGGACCTCTACTGATCCGTGGTATGTGAGAATGAAGACTAATCTCAATCGACTGCCCGATAAATACCCGACTTGGCGCGAAGAACGAGGTTTACTCCTTAAGTATTTGGCTCCTCCTTTTTCGAACCTTAGTGGCGAAGCGAACTGTTGGAAGGTTGTAGTTCCTAAAGACTTCCGGAAGCAACTGATTCGTCAGCATCATGAGGCCACTACGTCCGGCCATCCGGGAGTTCATAAAACTTACTGGAGATTGAGAAATCGGTATTATTGGCCGAAAATGCGAAGGGAGGTCATACGATTTATTCAGCGATGCACCATATGCCTAGGATGTAAGCCTGAACGCAAAGCTCCTGCTGGTTTAATGGGAACCCGTCCCGTTATAACGGAACCTTGGGAAATGATTAGCTTGGATTTTATGGGCCCTTTGCCTCCGTCCCAAGGTTATAAGTATATCCTGGTGGTGACTGATTATTTCTCCAAGTATGTGTTATGCTTTCCCCTTAGAACCGCTACGGCCCCTTCGTTGTGTAATCTGATCGAGCAACAAGTCTTCTTGGTTTATGGTGTACCCCGATTGCTAATTTCTGATAATGGCTCCCAAATGCGTAGTGCTCAATTTCGTGCATTGAGTCAGAAATATAAAGTTAAGAATATCTTCACTCCGGTATATAGCCCACACTGCAATCCCACCGAACGCAGCAACAGTATTGTGAAAACTATGCTCTCCTGTTATGTGAAAGATAACCATAAATCTTGGAGTAAATATTTACCCGGCGTGGCCTGTGCCATTCGAACGGGTCGTCAGGAAACTATTGGGTGTAGCCCTTTTCTGGTCAATTTTGGTAGAGAGTATCGTCACTCCGGTGAAGCTTACGATCATTCAATACCGAACGAGCCTGAAGCTCCCAGGGACTATGTTCAGCGGAAAGAACTCGGTTATCAAACTCTCTTTGATGACGTTCGCCAACGACTCGCCAAAGCTCAAGAGGTAAATAGACGTCGCTATAATCTGCGTCGACGACCCCTTTCTTTTCGAGTAGGAGAAAAGGTTATGGTGTGTAATAAGGCCTTGTCGGACGCATCCAGAGATTTTGCGGCGAAGCTCGCTCCTAGATTTGTCGGACCCTATGTTGTTTCCAGAAAACCAGGGTTTACTACGTATGAACTTCGTTCGGAGGATGGAACCGAGAAAGGCATATGGCACGTGAAAGATCTACGGCCTTGTCTTGCTTCCGACGATACCTAGCTGTGACTGAGTTTAGGGATATTGCGGCACCAAACCGATATCGGTTACCTGCCTAGATTATTCGAGTTATGTCGTTCCTGTATATATAGTTTTACGTGTTCTGTGGCGTAAGTTAGTATGTCGTATGTTTGGGGACAGAATGTTTGAGGATGACTGTAGACTGTCTGGGAGATTTGGGGTTGCTGTATAGGAGGGCTGCCACTGGATTTGTTTGCTTGTTCCCGGAGGTGAGTGCGATGTCTAGTCGACGGTTTTATTTTGTCCAATTTTTTTTTTGGAAAGAAAATTTTCGTTTATCGTTAAGCGGACGAGGTGGGAGCCTAACATCTTGCTCTGCACGCACCGCTTAACCGGTACTCTTCGTTATGATTACCTCTTTTGGCTTTAGACTCACTCATGGTTATTTTTGTTTTTTTGAGCCGACTCTTGCAGCGCCGAGCTCCCTACGTATGAATGAATGGTTATAGGTCGCTTGGATGGAGGACCTGTCGAGTGTGTGAGTTTAGGTTAAGTTTAGGGAGGCGCCACAGTTTCCCGTGTCTTCCCCAACGTTGTCGGTGGTGAACCATGTTCACCCCCTATGGGAGAAAAGGGGGGATATAACGTATAGAATTATTATTCAAGAGTAGACGCTTGCGCCCTGGCCCTGGCTCGCCGAAATTCTTACTGGTGGGTCTGTAACGCATTTGGTTACATTTGTTTTGTGCCGCTTCGGCGCATCACGAGATAATTGCACTAATCTTACCGCCGCTAGTTGGCTAGTAGTACAACTGGGGTTTTACTTACTTACGACGACTTGAACGTGAAACCAAAGAGCATCAAGTTTTGAGAGTGGTCGGTGTTGAAATTAGTTCTAGGAGGGAAGTCTTTCCTATATTACTTCTGGTGGAAGTTTACGCCGTGTTGCGGATCTAAGGGAAGTGAATCCTACGAGTCTTACGAGGAATTCAGCGACTGAGTTTTGGGTGATTTCCTGTTGCGGGTGTAATCGCTGAATCCATTTATCGCCGGAGTTGCGAGATTTAAGTTTGGCGAGAACTGTCGACACGATTTTAGTTCGAGATCCTTGGTGTGCAGTGGAACGCTCCAGCCTATCAACATCCCGGCTGTCTGACAGGTTTTTGGAAGAATTTCTTCTGGTATCTGATAACTACCCCCGGTCTGGACTGAAAAACGTGATCTTGTTGGCGTCCATTTTGGTGGCGGCCCATACGTCATAGCTTCCCACGGAGGCGGGTGCGCAGTTCCTTTGATTACCGCCACCGTCAGGTGACGAGCTATTTCGAGAGGTAGGGTGAGTTGACTCCTTCGCCGCGAACGTCTCTGCCATAGACGCCGCTACCACGTTAGTGTTTATCTGCGCATAAGTTTGCAAGACTCACTAGCACTTCCATATCAGGGACTATAGTTTTGGGGTTAAAGGGGACTAAATATATTTATATTATTATTTTTATATATACCTATATAACTGTGAAAATTTAGCTCAGGCCTGAGGCAAATTTCCCCGGAAATCTACGGATTTCAGATCTCTTTGTTGGGGACAAGTATTAGTGGTGAAAGAATTTCTCCCTTAGAAGGGAATATTGTATTATATTATTTCGAAAGATTTAAATGTTGTCGAATATATTGAAGTATTGTTGAGTTTGGTGTTATAATTCCTTTGTTGTTGAAACGTAAGATACTGCAGAACCATTGGGTACTGCCCTGTGCCACTATTAGTTTGTTTCTTTTTCCTGCTTCGCGATCAAACGCCTACGACCTGAGATATCTTATTACTGTGACTTTCATTATAAAGTAGGTGGCGCCTATTAATTAGTTGTATATTCTTTTATAAAATTAACTAAGTAACTGAGCTAGTCGAAGGTATCTCGAAAACAGGGCACTACTATTGAACTGGGTTGTGGAAAAGGAGTTACCCCACTGTTCCGTCCCTAATTTTTAACCTTCAGTTGGAAATTACTTCTATTACGCCTAGGTACTAGTTTTGTTGTATATTGATAAATAATTAGAAGAGAATTCCGTCTAGTAACCTTACGCCCATTTAGAGGTGTTATAATATATATATATATATATATATATATATATATATATATATATATATATATATATATATATATATATATATATATATATATATATATATATATATATATATATATATATATATATATATATATATATATATATATATATATATATATATATATATATATATATATATATATATAAATATATATATATAAATAAATAAATTATATATATATATATTTATATAAAAATAAAATATATATATATATATATATATATATATATATTTATATATATATATATATATATATATATATATATATATATATATATGTAAATATATTTGTCATATAAAGGGTGATTTATTTAGAGGTACTTTTTGTGGTGGCGAACTAATGTCAAATCACGTACCTATGCGTCGAGTCACATATCATGGCATTTTTGTTCAGTATTGCTTGACAATTCATCATGGAAGGCAAGACTTAGCTCGGCACAGCTTTCACAAAATGCTCGAAATGCTCCAAAGCGTCATTGAAATTTGGAATAATAGGATCATGTTAGCCGCAGTGACGGCCAACATTTAAAAGACATAATATTCGACATATAAATGTCAAAAATAGTTCTTTTGTATAATAATGAAGAATTAACAATAAGATTGATTCTTTAATTTGGTTTTCATTTTTCTTCAAAATCGCACCTCACAATGAATCACCCATTATATATATATATATATATATATATATATATATATATATATATATATATATATATATATATATATATATATATATATATATATATATATATAAAACAAGCAAAATTATCGGTCTAGCCGATAAATTTCCTCTAGTTTAAATTATCTTCGGAAACACTGACACTTATTTCATTAAACGTATACACAAAATTTCGAGTGAAATCATATTTAAGATTGTTTACTTATTCACCCACCTTTCACACTACTTTATATACGCGTATGGCGTGCAAATGATATTAAACTCGCCGAGATTCGTTTGATTGACCGGTGGCCTAGACGTTTCAAGAAATATAAAATAAGAAACCAATATATGGGGAGCCAATATTTAAGAAAAACAGACGAACATTCATAATTTAAAAGAATTAAAATGTTTTTTTCCCATGTTTTTTATTCACTTCGTTTCTCTATTTTTTATATACAGCATCACAGTTTGAACATGGAATGAAGAAATTCACTGAAGGAAACGAGGGTGGAATTCGCGATAGACAGAGTTTCACATCGTTTCCGTACATATATGGACTGTGGGAGAATATACAGAAGGTACTGGAACCCAAAAACATAAAAATTGGGCATAAAACTCAAAACACGTTTAAAAGAAACTACCTACTCCAAATTAAAAACAAAAACTTCTGTTAATAAGACAACACATACCATATATGAAATTCCATGTTCAAACTGTGATGCTGTATATATCGGACAATCGAGCCAATACTTGTCAAATCGTTTAAACGGACATAAATATGATAAAAAAAATGTAACAGCACTTTCAAACTATAAAGCTAAATACAAACAAGAGTTCCAGTTTTAGAATACCAAAATACTACATATATATATATATATATATATATATATATATATATATATATATATATATATATATATATATATATATATATATATATATATATATATGTATATATATATATAAATTTATATAAATATAATGAATTTAATACATTTAAATATCAAATGAAAGAAGAAGCAAATTATTGACGCGCATTTGGAAGCAGCCGTTGACACATATTTTGGACTCCTTGGTCCTTATCAGAACAACGTAGCCAAAAATGGAAAGGAAAACGTGGAAGTAAAATCAATTAACAAACTAAATTCCTTGCTCTAGCTAGAAGACAATATCACAATTTTCGGCTTCCGTCCGAACTCTGGTTTGGGAGACTGATCTAAGCAGCAAATTGCGCCATTGTTTTCTACAGCAAGGGATTTCATTTGTTGTTTGATTTCACTTCCTATTTTCCCGTTTGATACGTAGCTAAGCTGTTTTGATGATTACCAAAAGTAATAAATGCGTGTCAACGACTGCTTCCGTATGTAAGCCACACCAATAATTTGCTTCTATTATGTTATACATACTTCCCAGCTTGGAATTTATTATATTGTGTTTTATATTCGAGGGCGAAGATAGCGTGCAGGTCATAAATGACCGCCACGGCAAAGTTAGATAAAATCTCTCACATCGAAAATTGTAGGATTATCTTCTGATGCAATCTTCTGCAGCAAGGGAATCTGAAATACGTGTCAACAATTGCTTCCGTATGCGGGTCAGACAAATGATTTCATTCTCTTGTTATATTATCTTGTCAAGCTGTCACAATATATGTACTGTCTATTCAGGGTTTCGACGTTGGGGATTTTAAAAATACATTACAAAACTGCTCCACTCGATGAAAAACTCAACTATTGGAAAATTTTGACATCAAACAGATATTAATAAAATATTAAAAATAACTTATAAATTTGCGAATATATATATATATATATATATATATATATATATATATATATATATATATATATATATATATATATATATATATATATATATATATTTATAAAAGAAAAGTTTATCGGGAGAGGGGTCAGATACCAAGATTTATATCCTTAGTCTTTATTACTCGATATTTCGTCCGTTTTTTGTGGACTTTTTCAAGAGATCTAAAAAAGAAAATAAAAAAATTACAAAACTGGAACAGTGAACAGTTACAAAATACTCACAGACATGGAATGTGGTCAAGATTTAAAATTAAGTAACATTATAAATAATAACAACACGAACTACAAAGAGAAACAATCATCCAGCATAATATAAGAGACAGTGTGAAATGAACAGAAACAAACAAACATGTGGTCTACATATTAACCATTGAGACGGTGCAATATATTACAGTAAATACTACTTATATTATCTGTGTCGAGGAATAAAGACTAAGGATATGAATCTTGGTATCTGACCCCTCTCCCGATAAACTTTTCTTTTATAAATTCAATAAAAGGGTCGATAAAAATTTTTTCCTTATATATATATATATATATATATGTGATAATTTTTGAATTTTTTATCTTTGCTATTTAATCATTTATTCCTTTATTCCAACGTTTCGACTTCACGAAGCCTTTTTCAAGGACTACAATGGAGAGAATGAAAAATTATTGTCACCAAAGTTACAGTTAAAAGTTACATTTAGTCGATAAATTAAAAAACACTGAAAGAACATAACAATTTCTATAAATATCACAGAAAAATTTTCACCTAGTTTAAATTATCTTCGGAAACACTGACACTTATTTCATTAAACGTATACACAAAATTTCGAGTGAAATCATATTTAAGATTGTTTACTTATTCACCCACCTTTCACACTACTTTATATACGCGTATGGCGTGCAAATGATATTAAACTCGCCGAGATTCGTTTGATTGACCGGTGGCCTGGACGTTTCAAGAAATATAAACTAAGAAACCAATATATGGGAAGCCAATATTCAAGAAAAACAGACGAACATTCATAATTTAAAAGAAATAAAAATATTTTTTCCCCATGTTTTTTATTCACTTCGTTTCTCTATAGTTTATAAAATGTTGTGGTATATTTTGCTCAAATTTTTAAAATCTGTTTTCTCGTTTATAGCACGATTATTCTTTTTTATATATATCATTTCCAGGATTTCTCGTTTTCTCTTGTTGGTTTCCCTGTGTAGTATTTTGGTATTCTCAAACTGGAACTCTTGTTTGTATTTAGCTTTATAGTTTGAAAGTGCCGTAACATTTTTTTTATCATATTTATGTCCGTTTAAACGGTTTGACAAGTATTGGCTCGATTGTCCGATATATACAGCATCACAGTTTGAACATGGAATTTCATATATGGTATGTGTTGTCTTATTAACAGAAGTTTTTGTTTTTAATTTGGAGTAGGTAGTTTCTTTTAAACGTGTTTTGAGTTTTATGCCCAATTTTTATGTTTTTGGGTTCCAGTACCTTCTGTATATTCTCCCACAGTCCATATATGTACGGAAAAGATGTGAAACTCTGTCTATCGCGAATTCCACCCTCGTTTCCTTCAGTGAATTTCTTCATTCCATGTTCAAACTGTGATGCTGTATATAAAAAATAGAGAAACGAAGTGAATAAAAAACATGGGAAAAAAACATTTTAATTCTTTTAAATTATGAATGTTCGTCTGTTTTTCTTAAATATTGGCTCCCCATATATTGGTTTCTTATTTTATATTTCTTGAAACGTCTAGGCCACCGGTCAATCAAACGAATCTCGGCGAGTTTAATATCATTTGCACGCCATACGCGTATATAAAGTAGTGTGAAAGGTGGGTGAATAAGTAAACAATCTTAAATATGATTTCACTCGAAATTTTGTGTATACGTTTAATGAAATAAGTGTCAGTGTTTCCGAAGATAATTTAAACTAGGTGAAAATTTTTCTGTGATATTTATAGAAATTGTTATGTTCTTTCAGTGTTTTTTAATTTATCGACTAAATGTAACTTTTAACTGTAACTTTGGTGACAATAATTTTTCATTCTCTCCACTGTAGTATTTGAAAAAGGCTTTGTGAAGCCGAAACGTTGGAATAAAGGAATAAATGATTAAATAGCAAAGACAAATGAATATCCATTTTAGCTAAGCCACATTCCCAAGAAAAATTCAAAAATTATCACATATATATATATATATTATATATATATATATATATATATATATATATATATATATATATATATATATATATATATATATATATATATATATATATATATATATATATATATATATATATATATATATATATATATATATATATATATATATATATATATATATATATATATATATATATATATATATATATATATATATATATATATATAATCGCGTAACTGATAGTGAAGTAGGTTGAGATGCGATTCGAACGGAATAGTCTCCGCGACAGTGGCGGATTTACCAGCAGATTGAGTAGGCAGTAATAAAAATTATTTTTTTAATAACGCTTATCGAATGTACATTATTGCGTAAGTAGTATCAACGTATACCTTACCCTGCCTTATTAGTAGTACTAATACATGATTGAGCTTTTATTATCTCAGAAATATGCCCAAAAAATATTTCTTGTTGAATCTTACCTAAATCGTTGGCTTATAAAAATAATCTAGGAACTGGGGCCTGTTTCTCGAAAGTATTAGTTTACTAGTTTACGAGCTAATAGCTATCAGTGTAAAAACTAATAGTACTACTAAATTGCGTTTCTCTATTATTTTTTTATGAGTCATAAATCAAGTAGCTATTTTTATGAGTTTACGAGTGTCAAACAAAAATTGGTTGTCAAAGTCCAAATAAACTCTGTAAAACAAACTTTAATTGAGGCTCTAGACGGTTCACTAGATTATAAATTTTTTGTGCTGGCATTCTAAATCTTTCATTAAATTGATACGTTTCTTTCATTATTTCATAATTAATCATTTCTCTATATATTTTGGCGTTTCTCACAAGAACTGCATGTTCGTCATCGAACTCTCAGAAGAGGACATTTCTACAGATGTACGACTTGCTGGTGGGAAAATTTTAAAGCGTTAACAGTTACAGATAGTTGTATTTATAAGTGTCACCGGACTTATAGAAAAGTCACTCATAATAATAGTAATTTTTATTGGTTGACAGGTTTGAGAAACAAAATAGCTATTATTACTAGACTACTGCACTCATAAAAAGTTTTAATAACTATTAACTATTGAAATAGGTTGTCAGTTTCGAGAAACGCTCTCTATTAAAAATCACTAATATTATTAGTTCCCTGACTATTATTAATAGTTATGAGTGCTTTGAGAAACAGGCCCCAGGACACATTTCCTATAGTTCACAATCATAATAGTTACAGGAAAAAGCTGATGTAAATAGGACCATAGTGCACAAATCATAAAGTTACAATTTCATTGACAACAAAATTGTAATTAATATGATTGTGAAGTATCGACTAGTTAAGGTCGGTAGGAGCGGCAAAATTTGGATAGCCTACTAGGGGAAAATATCTAAATCCGCCACTGCCCGCAAAGTATAGCGCTGTTGGGGAGACGAGGTGAAAACCACAAAGTGAGTATTTCAACATGAATTCAATTCATGTACCTACCAATTTTCTAATCTCTTACATAATCTGCAGCAGCTGTGTAACTGAGCACATTTTCAATAAACCGTAATATTCAATACATTACATAAATTGTACAAGAAAAATTCTTTAATTATTTAAAAATTATCAAACAACTTTCCAAGCAATAATATCGAAAGAGCTGTATGCAGATTTTGAGTCGGGATGACTTGACGTTTTCTATAATTCGTAATTGTGTGAATGCAGATTTTTCGTTGCGAAATACGTAAAACTAGCTCCATTGGAAAGTTGTTTGATACTTTTTAAATTATTTAAGAATTTTCCTTGTTCAATTTATATAATGTATGAAATTACTAAGTTCAACAAGTATGTTTCTCATGATTTGATCGAAATATTCTAGTTGGAAAAATTTACCTAAATTTTTATAAATGCCTCAACAAGAACCACATTTCGGCTTATTTGGTTCAATGTAAGCCACTGAAGATGCAAATATGAACCGGAAAATATATTTATATATATATATATATATATATATATATATATATATATATATATATATATATATATATATATATATATATATATATATATATATATTTATATATATATATATATATATATATATATATATATATATATATATATATATATGTGTGTATATATATATATATATAGGTATATACAGGGTGTCCCAAAATTAGACCAATGTCAATATTTAGACCACATATTCTACTTCCAAGAATAGAGATAAAAGTTCGTATGAACTAGGGTCCACAATTTCTGCGTTTTTGGTGTTAAGGGTGAAGACCTGATGGTGATTTTTCGTGAATATTTTCGAAACCTGTGAAGGTAATTGGATGAAATTTGGTACAGTTACGAAATTTTTACGCTCTATTTAATGTAGTGAAAGTAAGTATTGCAATATTCTCAGGACTGCGTCGTGCAGGCGGCTATTGGCGAAAAATTTGACCCAAATTTTTTAGAGCTTGATTTTTAGTAATTTTGAATTAAAAGTTTGAAAATATGAAGCTTTTTGTACAAATAAGGTACTCTTTCCATACTTCGCTAGGAAGCAGCATTTTCGAGAAAAATGCATTTGAATTTCACGAATTGATTGTTGTCCCGAAATTAGACGTCAATATTCTAACCACGTAGGTATTCTACATCCAAAATAGTACAGTAAATAGAGACACAAAAATGGCATTTACTAAAAACAAAATACTTAATGGCTGAAATTTTGAGGGGGTGTTCGGGGTCATGTCCTGAGTCTAAAACTGAGTTTTCGTATTCGAGGGGGTGGGGGAAGATACAACCCCTGGTCTATATGGGGGTGAGTTCGTTTTAATTCTATATCTGCGTTGCTGTTGCCCGTACAGTCAAGTCCAAGAGATCATATTTGTAGGAAATTGAATTATCTATTCAATGATAATAGATCGAGGTCATAGGTCAATTATGTCAATTACAATTGCCGGTCAAAGGTCAAAAGTGATGGGTAGTTTTTCATTTTTCGCGAATACCGTGAAACCGGTAAGTTTTTTCCCATACTGCTTCAATACCATTTCAAAGTACTTGAAGTTACCTACAAAATGAGTTCTCGAACACCCTTCTACGATGAAGAGTTTTCCATCATTCCAACGATCAAGTTGACCGCGCGCGCCAATGTTGACCGCGCGAGCCGCGTGTCGTACTCTCATTGCTCGTACATTGCACTCTCTACGTGCAGTTAATAATTATCGTTGAATTTTTTCCTAATTAAAATTAATAATATGGTTGAAGGTGGACTTGTTTTTTTTTCAAGGGAAAACGGGAAATCCATCATGGACAAACGGCAAGGTCTGCCCTTGCCGATTAGTGTGAGACTCCTACTCACTAAAACCCTATAAAAACCCCAACTTTTGAATGTTCAGTGCTCTGTCATGTATGTGTGTGTATTGCCGTGTACTGTTTGATGTAAATTAATGATCGAGACACTTCAAATCATTAAACAGTACACGGCAATACACACACATACATTACAGAGCACTGAACATTCAAAAGTTGGAGTTTTAGTGAGTAGGAGTCTCACACTATTCGGCAAAGGCAGACCTTGTCGTTTGTTAATGATGGATTTCCCGTTTTCCCTTGAAAAAAAAAAACAAGTCCACCCTCAACAATATTATTAATTCTAATCAGCAAAAAATTCAACGATAATTATTAACTGCACGTAGAGAGTGCAATGTACGAGCAATGAGAGTACGACACGCGGCTCGCGCGGTCAACTTGATCGTTGGAGTGATGGAAAACTCTTCATCGTGGAAGAGTGTTCGAGAGCTCATTTTGTAGGTAACTTCAAGTACTTAGAAATGGTATCGACGCAGTATGCGAAAAAACTTACCGGTTTCACGGTATTCGCGAAAAATGAAAAACTACCCATCACTTTTGACATTTGACATTTGACTGGCAATTGCAATTGACCTAATTGATCTATGACCTCGATTCTATTATCATTATATAGATAATTCAATTTGCTACAAATATGATTTCTTCGACTTGACTGTACGGGCAACAGCAACGGAGATATAGAATTAAAACGAACTCACCCTCATATAGACCGGGAGTTGTATCTTCCCCCACCCCCTCGAATACGAAAACTCAGTTTTAGACTCAGGACATGCCCACGAACACCCCCTCAAAATTTCAGCCATTAAGTATTTTTTTTTAGTAAAATATACCTTTTTACTGTACTAAAAATAAATTTGAAAGTTCATATAAACTTGTGTCCACAATTTCTTTGTTTCAAAGGTGAAGACCCGATAACGTATTTCATGAATATCATATTTGTTATGTATGGTGCTGCATTTTCTCAACAATGTCGGCAATTCTTGGTGTTATCTTTAAAAGTGCGCAACCAATATTTGTCATTTTAAAATCCAAAATTTGTAGGCTCTCCCACCTCCCAATGCCCTTTCCTTCAGTTCGGGAACCACTGAACTAAACATTAAGAAACGATTATTTGAGGTTTACTTATTCTAACATTTAGATAAGATGCTCGAAAAAGCATGTGCAGCTTGCGAAACTTCAAAATGGTTTTGACTTATTTGATTCCTCGTCACACGTATCGATATATTGTAATAGTCTTCTATTTTTGGGGAATGTAAATAGTTTGAATAATCCTGCAAAATCAATATTCTGGAATTGAAACCCCAAAACAAATAATTTGGGATTTCATCAAACTTTATTTCGTGAGTTGTAGATCCGTTAATAAACTCACGGCTCAACCAGATATAAAATTTGTGTACCTACACTCAACTTTCTCTGTGCTATAATTAAAGTTTGATAATATTCAAGAAGTTTTCACATCTGCACTTGATATCCATCAAAACTTTTATCTAATTTTAACCCGAGCATATAGGAGGCCTCGGTAGCCCAGCGGTAAGGTGAACTGCCTTCTGCCGTTTGTATACCGAGGATTGTGGGTTCGATTCCCACCGCGCTCTTGGGTGTTGTATATGTCCGGTTTTCAGTGGTTAATAATAATTAAAAATGTTGGGTAATGTACTCAGATTACAAGCCCATTGGCCGTTCGGAACCGGCGTTAAACTGTAGGTCCCTCGAGTTAAAAAAAAAAAAACCCGAGCATGAGTGTGATCTATGTGTGTTGTGATTTTGTGCCGTAGTTTATATTTATTCTGCAGTTTAGTTAATCCTATACCTGAAATTAATTAGAATGAAGAAAATAATGACGTTGTAGGTTCGAAAACAAACATTACAGAGAATACTATATATTCAAATGTATAAATCAAAACAAATATAAAAAATCTGGGTTTTCTAGAATTGAATGTGGTGAATGCCCAAAGGCGTACGTTGTATAAACCTGGCGATAATTTGAATATCGTTTTAAAAAACATATTTCTTTCGATAGTAAATCTGCTATATTCGAACACATTAAAATTGCAAGGCATAAAATCACAATAAAAGATCTTAAAATTCTTCAAATTTGCAATAAAGGAACCACAATGAATCAGTGGAAAGTTTGGAAATAGTTTCACCTGTTGTGTCTACATTTACTTTACAATGATGTGATAGTCGAAACCGGTTGTACCCATATCTTAAATACATTGTGTGGAAATTGACGAATTGATGAAAAGAAAGAGAAAGTTTTATTTCTGTATATTTGAAATGAATTTCCATAAAATAAATAGTTCACCAATATCGCTGAATATATATATATATATATATATATATATATATATATATATATATATATATATATATATATATATATATATATATATATAATCTCTTGGTAATCTCTTGGTAATTATTAGCAATAACTGGTTGAATCTTAAATAGATCACAGGCAACAACAATTCGAATAAATAATTAAATATTGCAAGCTGAAAATATGGCAATGACCCCAAACTTAAGCTGAGAGTTTCAAGGTTTTTATAAACTGTAAGTAACTTTTTTTAAAAGATTTGAAATTCTAAATAAATAAAAAATTTCATTAAAAACGGCTACTTCCATATAAACGAACTATACCGATAATTTTGCTCTACCTATTTAATATTTTCCCGCGACTAATTTCTTTGTTATTGTTTATTTACTCGTTCTTAGTTCTCGCGGATAGCATTAATCGCCTCCGTGGCAAAGTTTGACCAAATCTCCCATACCGGAGAGTTCAAACAATAAACCACAATGAGGGTGATTGTCTTCCGTATCAGAGAATTTTGTTTGTTGTACTATTTTCATCTTCAAATTTTCAATCCAATGCTTTGCTACGCCGTTCTGATGAGGACCAAAGAGTCCGAAACACGTGTCAACGGCTGCTTCCATATAAACGTACTATACCGATAATTTTACTCCACATCTTTAATGTTTTCCCATGACTCATTTCTTTGTTGTTAGATGAATAATACCCTATTATTTTTATTTTCAAACATTACGTAGGTAAAGGTTTCTTTGGTTTCCCTTACCATCTAATGATAACATTTTTGAATGTTAATATTAGACTGAATAGCATATAATAAATAACTAGCAAGACAAAGCAGCCTTATTTTTTCAATTTTTTCACATCAATAAATGTCAAAGAAATTTCAATTACGAATATCGAAGTGAAACGTCAACTCTTTAATAAAATCGAGTTTTTTAAGATTCAACCAGCCTGTTATTGCTAATAATTACCAAGAGATTAAAAATAGATCACAGGCAACAACAATTCGAATAAATAATTATATATATATATATATATATATATATATATATATATATATATATATATATATATATATATATATATATATATATATATATATATATATATATATATATATATATATATATATATATATATATATATATATATATATATATATATATATATATATATATATATATATATATATATATATATATATATATATATATATATATATATATATATATATATATATATATATATATACAGTGTGTCCACTATGAGGACTTACTACCCCTACGAAATCGTTTTATTTGACTGATTTTGAAAATCTTTTTTTTGTTAGATAGGTATTAGAAATATTCATCTAACAAGGGAGTAATTATATTTTTGGACTGTTATCGTAGCCAACTGCGACCAATCTCATTGACCCATAATTCAAGAAGTACTATTAGGTACTTTTTTTCAAAAAAATAATGATTGATTCTGAATCAGGATCATTGGAGACATACCTATACCAATTTTTATTATCATAAAATACAGGGTGTTAGAGAAAGTTTATTATTATATTTTTTCAATATGTCATCAAAAAATGTACTATTATGTATTTTGGAAAAAAACTAGTACCAAAATATTATTGAGAATTGCTTTAAACATATCTGTATCAATTTTTATCATTAAAATATGCAAAAAATTCAACAATAAGTGTTATTCTCAGTCAAAACTTAGAACTTATAAGAGTATAAACCTTAATTAAAATTATTCATTATTATTAATTCAGTCCAAACGCAGAAATTTGAGTTAAATTGCACTGGGTTTAGTTGATACTTAGAACCTATAACTAGTGATGCCGCCGAGACGAGAGATTCTCGTCTCTCGTCTCGTCTCGTATCGACGAGACGAGAGAGATATTTTCTCTCGAAAAAAATTCGAGACAAGACGAGAGAAAGTCCGTCTCTCGTCGAGAATTTCTCGTTTCTCTCGATCTCTCGAGCAAACATTTTTTGCAATTTTACAAATTAAACAGTTAAGCTGTTATTTATGTCATGTTTCCTATAGTTTTTATCAAAGTATGCAAAAATCGTGATAAAAATTTAGATAGGTATATCTCTCGTAATATCCTTTGAAAATAAGCAGTGTAAATTGTACTTAGTTTTTACGTTATCCATTTTGAATTAATAGCGGGTAGTTATTAGTAGTATATAGTAATAATATATACAGGGTGAGACTAAGTTTGCACTATTGATATCTTCGATTGGCAAACTAACAGCCGCATTCACCATCAGCTGCTTACTTTTTATCAGGCCGCTAAATGCGTAAAAGCGACTACACATATAGCTGTCTACTTGACAAGTTTGCTTTTTCAAGCTTTTTGTACAATATTATAAATGAAGGTGTGTATGGTAAAACTCGCAAAGACTTCTGCTATATTTTACCATACACACATTCATGTATAATTGTACAAAAAGCTTGTGTCAGCATACTTGTCAAGTAGACAGCTAGGTGCGTAGCCGCCTTTACGCACTCAACAGAGCATATTAAAAAGTTAGCGGCAGATGGTGAATACGGCTGTAAGACTTATAGCTTTTTCTGCTGACTGGTAAAACAGAAAAATAATTAAACATTGCATTTTTGAGTAAATAAAAAAAACATACCGTATATTATTATACATTTGGATTTTACGTAAATTTCAAGACATAAAGGTCTACATAACTTGTTTTGGTTAAATAGTTTTTGAGATATTTACCTCAGTTTAAAAAATTACACATTTACATCTTTGACGACCCGAATAGTTTAAGGGTGAGTTCGGGTTGACGCTCGGAGCACTCGGAGCGAGCACTGTTTTCGCTTTTCTGTTATTATTGGAGCTCCAAAAACACTCTAGTGTGTTTGGTTTGGCACAGTTTAATAACTCCGATCGAACTTTATATACTCCGAGGTCCAAAAATACCAGAAAAACTATATTTTGAATTTGATTTATTTAGTAAGTCACTGCATACTATATTACTTTGTTTGCTCTCATTTGATTTAACGATTTTTGAACGTTTTGATTTCTTCTTCCCTTTTGATTTATATTTTGAGGTTGAGGGTTGATCACTCGGTTGATCATTTTCGTACATGTCGATGTCACTTTCTACTTCTTGCACAGGCGTATAGTTTATATCTTTGTCACTCTCGTTCATTTCAATATCACTATCGCTTTGATCACTTAAATGTTCTCCAAATTTTAAAAAAGTTTGACCTGTTCTTTTCATGTTTAAATTCTCACAAATAACCAACCGCACGCTATAAGACACAAATCATAACTAAAAGTTTTAAAGAAAAACGATAATAACCCTAATGCCATACTCTTTTCTTTAATAATTATTGCTTATCTAGATCTCGGACAATAGGTGACAATCCTGATTTATGAGTTTATGGTTAAGTTTACACCAATTGGGTTTATCTAGGAATTTACATAAATACAATGATTCGTTCCATCATGTTTATAAGAGACAAAATTTTGTGGAACTACTAATATTATCTAAATTTTTATATGACGAATACACAAATGTATATTGGTACCTTTTTAAGTCCGAATGTCCAATGTTATTTCATGAAAGTTAGTCTAGCAGTCAGGGTCGTCGCGAAAATATTTTCAGGGGAGAAGATACCAATTCCCGACTTGCATTATGGAAATGCCATCTCATATTATGAAAATCCTATATTATCAAAATGCCAACAAGCCAAAAAAATAAGAATGAAAAGTTTCCTCGTATCTCTTTTACTAAATTTATTACTATTTTACCAACTTTCCCTGTTACATTTTCCAACTCAAGCGTTGTTGGAAGGGGGAGGGAAGGGGCGGTTTTTCTTATTTATGATGTATGTTCAGTTTAACGTGAACCTAATGTAAAAGAAGAATTCTTAAAAAAAAAACGTTTACACACCTATAAAAATGCAGGAATTTTAAATATTTATATTTATGTTGACTTTTTTATCATGCATTGATTAAATCGACTAATAAAAGGTATACATTTAAAAGTAATTAATACATAATATTTTTTTAATAAAAAATAACATATAAAAAAGTATACTTCTTTCAGTGATTGTTGATAGTGACCTCACATTCTCCGACATTTACTATCTAGCATGGTGTTTACATTAGGTTAGAAAAACGGCTAGTCCTGACGTCACTGAAAGAATTATATATAAGTATATATTCTTAAATGATACAATTAATACACGAATAGGTATTTTTTTCTCCATTTCATTGTTTTATTATATTATTTAGGTACCTACTTTTAATAATTTCATTTACTTTTGTAATTATGTTACAATATACCAAAATACAATAAATTCTTGTAATTATTAAAAATAATATTTTTTTACTATTAACTTTAAATATCCATTATTGACCGTTTAACTGTTTAACGTAAAAAGTTACATTTTTCACCCGCATACAAGGAAGAAAAATGGCACTTTTTCTCCCTCCTCCGTTAGGGAAGAAAAGTCTCCCTTTACCTCAATACACATTTTTCGTTTTTATTATAAAATTTATTTTTCCTCCCTCTAGTGTTCAGGCATTATGATAATATGAGTTATTTATTACCTCCAATTAATTATTATAATTATGTATGTTTACTTGCTTTAGATGTTATAGTTTGCCAGGTTTTTAAATATTGTTGTAAAGTACAAGGATCAATCGGAGTAAAACTAAATTTTATCGTATATAATTTTTTTTATGTTGGAAAGGTAGAAAATTATATACAGTCCTCAGGAGAAAAGTTCATTTGAGTGTCGTACCCATCAAAAAGGTTTGGAGGGAGCAAGCCCTGATAAAATACATAGGGATTTAATATATTTTTCTAGAGGGTCGAGACGAGACGAGACAGAGGTTCTCTCGAGCGAGAGAAACGGACTCTCGTCGAGACGAGAGTCACATTTTCTCTCGTCTAACGAGACGAGACGAGAGAGAGCCTTTTATCGTCTCGTCTCGTCGAGAGGCAACACTACCTATAACATATTTTCATTTGCACCGGGTGTCTGATTGAGAGAGGCACCCCGCTGTTTCTCAGAAACTATTCGTCGTAGAGACTACGGTAAAAAATTTTATGACCAAATTGGCCAGCAGAAAATCCTGGCGGTTACGCCCACTGAAACTTTCACTGTGATTTTTTTCTGAAATACACCTTGTACATATACCAAAATTTTTTTTTCTATTTCAAGCTGAGCTTTATTCGTCTGGTTTTCATTTGACACTTTTTGACGTATCTATTGAAATGAAGTGGTGGGGGTGATTCAATGTTTTTTTGAATAAACAGCTGTAACTTCTAAACAACTGAATGGATTTCAACAAAGTTGATCTCGTTGGGAAAAGCATTTACTGCTTTCATATTTGGAAATGTTTGAAAAAAAGCGGTAAGAAAACTTTCAAGCCAAAATTTCTTTTAACACTTGAAGTTGGAGATAATAGTAAATCAAGAATGGAATTCTGTTTATAGCTACAAGGTATGTACCAAGAGAACCCTGAGTTTTTGAAATAAGTTATGTACATAGATGAAGCTACATTTAAAACAAATGATGTATCATCAGAAAATACTTGAGCTTGGAGCGAAGAAAATCCACATTGGGTAGTAGAATGTAAGAGGAAATACTTTTCAAAGGTGAATGTTTTATGTGGCATATTGAATGAAAATTATTTGTTCATACTTTTTTCGTGAAAATTTAAATGCTGCCAGTTTTCTGAGAATTCTGTAGAATGAGTTTGGCGATGTACTTGATGAGCTCTCTCTTGATTATCGCCAAAATATACACTTACAACTTGATGGAGCACCTATCCATAATGCCGTTGCTGTGAAAAACTGGTTGAATGAGAATTTCCCGAATCGCTGGATAGGACGAAATAGTCCTCTTATTCGATTTCCGCCGAGATCCCCAGATATTACGCCTCTTGATTTTTTTCTTTGGGGTACGATAAAAAATAAGGTTTATGTTACAAGGCCTCAGACCCGAGATGATCTTTGTGACCGCATCAGAGAAGCTTGTCAGAATATCACTAGACAGCAGTTAAGAAAAGAAGTGAACAATAATCGTCGACGCATTGAAAAGTGTATTAGAGAATTCGGTGGATTAATAGAAATGACTACTATTTAAATTTTTTACAAAATAGCCTGCCCCTAGGATAATGCTAAATGAACTTACACAAGAGGCGCCAAACAATCTTTATATTATCCTTAGATCTCCTGGCAAGAGAATCACAGGCGCAACAAAGGATTCAAGAAATATGACACCATCAATAAATTGTTATATAATTACCTGTGATGTAGCTATACGCTAAATAAATACAAAATAGCCTTTCTTGATTTTTGTATGAAATGATTTTCACCTCGATATTAACTAAGAATAACTTGTTGACATAGGTAATTATAAATTGGTTTATCATCATTTTTATGTTGTTTCTTCTCGGGCTCCCTGTGCAGAGATAAGTTATCTTCAAAATCATGAATTTCGCATAAATTCATATAGAAATTTATGTATAAAGTAATCTTCAATAAGAAACCATAATAGCTTTTTCTCAAAAATACCACAATAGAAATTTAAAAAAATTATGATTTTTTTTTTCGGACACCCTGTACTCTATGATGACAAAAATTGGTACAGGTATGTTTTAATTGATCCTGATCTATAATCCATCATTATTTCTGTGAAAAAACATCCCTAATATTTTTTTTGAAATATAGGTCAATAAAATTGATCGCAGTTGGACACGATAACAGTCCAAAAATATTATCACTCCTTTGTTAGATAGACATTTCATATACCTTCCCAACAAAAAATTTTTTTATAATCAATCAATTAATAACGATTTTACAGGGGTAATAAGTTCTTATAGTGGACACACTGTATATATATATATATATATATATATATATATATATATATATATATATATATATATATATATATATATATATATATATATAATATATACAGTGCTTTCAATGATGAAAGGAACAAATTCATTAAAAAATTAGGTTTCTATTTCATGTTAAAATCCTCGGACAGGTCGATTAGGATTTTTTATTTGGGCATTTTTCGCAATAAAAATTTTGTATACAGGGTGTCTCATTCAAGAGCTATGGCTTTGTCATTAGTTTTTTAAAGGTAATACCCTGTATATTATTTCACTTTACAATTCTACGATAAATTCTTATCACTTTTTGTGAACATACCATATGCCTCAACTTGATGGATTCCCAGATTATAACGGAGATAGTGGAGCACCTGGAGATTTGAAATGTGGATTGAAAGTACAAAAAAAAATTTAGGTAAACATTGTCATTAAATCTGAAGAATGAAATTTCACATGTACCATCTGAATTCATTCACTGGTGCTGTATAGTCCGCAGTTTTCACGTTTTTAACGCTCCAGGCACTACACTACTTCATTGTTTAAGAAAATGCAATTACTTGAGAGAGAACGTATTGAAGTACTTTATGATGATTGGTTTTGGAGATAGGGTGCGTTCACAAGAGAAGAAGTCTGCAATCTATTCAATGAAAAATCATCCTGATCGTCCGCCAATTACTAGATCGACAGTCAGCCAAAATTGAATCAAAATTCAGGAGTTACGGCCACGTTAGAGATTTACCTAAAGGGAAGACCACCGAGAGTATCTGAAGAAACAGTGCTTGAACGTTCTACTAGAAAGCCAAGATAACCCTCATACATCCATTACTACAATTTCCAATAATTTCAATTTATCAGTAGGGTCCGTGCATAAAATACTTAAGGTAAATAAGTATCATCCCTATAAAATTAAGCTGGTACATGAATTATTAGAAGACGATTTTGACCGCAGAGTACAGTTTTGTGAGCAGATTCTTGAAATTCATAATCAACATCTAAATTTCATTACAAACATAATTTTTTCTGATGAAGCCACCTTTACTTTAAATGGCCACGTCAACAGACAAAACTGTAGGTATTGGGCGACCGAGAATCCTCATTGGATGCAAGAATGCCACACACAGCGGCCTCAAAAAATTAATACATGGGCAGCGATTGTTCGAAATCGTATAGTTGGTCCCTATTTTTTGAAGGAACACTAAACGGAGAGGACTACTTGAACTTTCTCCAGTTCGAAACTCATTCCGGCTTTAGCTGTTTTGTTTCCTAACCCACAAGATCCTCACACATACCTAATAACGAGATATGGTTTCAACAAGATGGGGCACCTCCTCACTATTCAATCGCTGTTCGACAATTTCTTGATGCAACTTTTCCCAAACAGATGGATAGGACGGAGAGGTCGGATTGAGTGGCCGCCAAGATCACCGGACATAACCCCATTGGATTTTTTCCTTATGGGGTTATTTGAAGTCTAAAGTTTATTTGAATAGACCAAATAATATTGATGATCTAAAAGAGAGAATCAGGCAGAAATAAGACTTATCAGTCCAGAAGTAATTGAAAATGTGCAACGGGAAACATTGAATCGACTTCAAAAATGTCTCGAAGTAAACGGACAACAGATTTGAACATATGTAAAAATTAAATTAGTAAATTACATTTGTGTGTTTCATTATCGTACCTCTCATTACCCACTATCTCCGTTTCTGGCAATCCATCGAGTTGAGGCATATGGTATGTTCACAAAAAGTGATAAGAATTTATCGTAGAATTGTAAAGTGAAATAATATACAGGGTATTACCTTTAAAAAAACTAATGACAAAGCCATAGCTCTTGAATGAGACACCCTGTATACAAAATTTTTATTGCGAAAAATGCCCAAATAAAAATACTAATCGACCTGTCCGAGGATTTCAACATGAAATAGAAACCTAATTTTTTAATGAATTTGTTCCTTTCATCATGAAAGCACTGTATATATATATATTGGAACTGAAAATAATTTGGTTTTTAGTGTTGTTTTTGAACAGAACTATCAAAATTCTGGGGAAAAAAGATGTAGAATTCAATTATAAACAATCTATCTATAATTCTGCCCTATATATTTTTTGTATGGTGTATAGAGCCGAAACACCAGTTTTTAAGCATTTTTACTCTTATAAATTCAGTCACAGCCTGTAAAATTGGTACGTAGTTATTCAGTATGTGTTGAAGAAATGTTTCAATTTTTTCAACGAGATACTCACGCTTTTATGAAGAAATTAGTTGCATTTTTGTGGGACTTCGAGAATTGTGCTTCTCTGAAGCCTCATCAAACTCAGTAAGAAAGCTGCAATTTTTTATGCGATGTGTTGAATTTGGGTTTGTGCCCCTTGGGTGTTTCGAATCTTTCCTCCAACCGTCTCAACTTTGATATATAAATGTTAATGGTTTTTGAGGGTTTTTTAACCACGAGATGCACTTCTTGCGAAAAAGACAACCTTTGTGACGGAACTCTGCTGCTAACAATTTTTTTTTGGAATTTCTTTCTTTATTGTTTTATTACATTGACGTACGCTAAATTGTTCACTCAGATACATATTTCACTGTGAATATAGAGAGTTTTGAACTTTTTAGCTAATTCTTTTAAGGCTTGCTTGCGGTTTCATGGTTCAGAATAAAACAGAAAAAATTTATTAAATCTAACACTTTTTTTTTTTTTTAAATTCTAGTTCTAATGATTTTCGTGGAAATAACTGCCAACATAAATATGTTTCTACATTCACTTCTGTCAGTTGTATTGTGGTTGAAATGAATTTCTTGAATATAATCTTTCTAATTTTCAACAATTATTGTATATTTATTCATTACATTTTAGGTTCATGAGAATTTCGCACTATTAACGCTTCTCAATACTTATATTTTATTGCCTCAACTTGATCACATTCGAAGAGTAATGGTCTGATTTACAAGGCTAGCGATTGTTTGTATTTTATGTTTATCTTTCAAAACCAGAGGACCTTTGGATATTCATTAGAATTTCGAGGAGCTGGAAAATAATTAT
>JARQZK010003640.1:90000-97500 GCA_030704885.1 Cynegetis impunctata
ATCGAGGTTCCTAGGTATGGTCAAGACGGAACTCGATACGAAATCATTGATTTTACATTCAATTCGATGTTCAATTGTCTTCTAATTCAATTTATAATCCGTTATATAACTCAATATATCGATCAGTTGCTATAGCTGCATTCTAACAATTATGAGGTATCTTGTTTGCATTCTATTTGAAGTCGTATTTGGTGGAATTGAGTTTGATGAATGCTTGATGTAAACACATCGAAGTGGCATCGTTTATAATTAGCTGAGGAATTTCCCGCATGAATGGTTGTGCAGTTCGGATTAAATCGGTGAGATTATTTCTGCACAGTGAATTTCTAGAACTCTTGAGCTATTTCTCCAACGAACAATGGTATTGTGGATTATAAGTGGTCATGTGTGAAATGGTAGTGATCTTCCCTACATGCCTTAGTGAGTCAGAAAATAAGTTCTACGTGAAATGGTCTGCTCGATGAAGGTTTCTCAATGGGGAATAAAGAATAAGAAAATGGTTCGAGGCTATGTATCAAATATATTTATATTTCAGAGCTAATTTATATTGATATTTCAATTACGAGATAAAGGTATATTTTCCGACAAAACTTGTTTCCTTTTCTTACCTGTTATTGTATTGTATATCAGAAAACTTGACTAATATGACCGATTCAAACACCCGTTTGACAAATCATTAAAAATGACACATGTAGCAGATTAGTGATTCTGTTGAAGTATTAATAATACTTATGTTAGCTTAAATTCTAATTCATCCCGTATTTTAAAAATACGAAATATTTATCATTGATTATTATGTTATGTAATTGTGAGTGACTAATAGAATAGTCACCGCTCTTTGTGAGAAATTTAGGAGGTCAGTCATTATAGTGTTATCGAAGTGAAGAGGTTGTTTTATTCCGAAGAATAAGAATATTCTCTAATATTGCAGCGGCGGGATATAACGCTCTATTCGAAGAGGCTTAAATTAGTAGTAGTTCTTTAGTATAGTAGTATTCAGTGTAGTTAAATAGAAGAAAAAAAAATCAGTAAAAGTTAAATTTAAGTAGTGAGTTAAGTGAAAAGTGAAAATGGGAAAAAGTTCAAGGAAAAGACATGTGACACCGTCATCGTCATCGGATTCCAACAGTGAAAGCGATTATGGTAGATACAAGCGAAAATCAAATGCAAAACCGAAACGTAAGTCAAAGAAACGTTCCCCAAGCCCGTCACGTACACCACCACGTAGAACTTCCGTAAGTACTAATTTAATTGCTTTGTCTGCGGAAAATACATTAGTAAATGACCAAAATAAAAAAATTGAGCAGTTGGAAAACGTTATCAAGGAACTTTTGGCACATAAACCACAAACAAATTCAAATAAGATTAGAGCCGATTGCATTCCAGAGTTTTCGCCGGATTCTTTAGGAGCAAGTTCAAGAAAATGGCTTGATAAAATCGAACAATTGAAAGCAATTAATAATTGGGACGAAAAACTTGCTATTTATAATATGCAGTCCCGTTTTAAGGGTTTAGCGAAAACTTGGTATAACAGTTTGGATAGTTACGACCACACATGGGAAGAGTGGAAAACCATGATTCATAACGCATTCCCTGAGCACCACGACTTTCCATCGACATTAAAAAAAAATGATCAATTTGGTAAAAACACCTAACCATACGTGGACTGAATATTACTTTAATAAAGCTGAATTATTGCGGGCTTGTGAAATAAAAGGGAAAAACGCCGTAGCGATGTTAATAGACGGAATAAATGATCAAGCAATACAAAATGGTGCAAAAGCCGGCAGATACAATGAACCCGAAGATCTTTTTAAGGATTATTTATCTGCGTTGGCATCTACATCATGCAGTGATGTTAACAAAAAACATGTTAGGGACAATAAAATTTCCTTCAAAAGAGAAAACGTCTCCGATGAAGGAAAATTAGTAAACGGGATAAATCGTAATTGTTTTAATTGCGGGAAACGAGGTCATATTGCCAAAGATTGTCGCAACAACAGACTTGAATGCTCTATATGTAGAAAGCTGGGACACCCGGCCGAAAAGTGTTATAAGAAAAACGATCTCACTACGAAATCGTATCATTCTAAGACTGTAAAACCAGCTCTATTGTGCAAGACAGCAAATAAAAATTTTGAAAAATGTTATGTAATGCCATGTAAGTTAAATAAAATTGCATGTAAAGGATTAGTAGATACAGGTTGTGCAGTAGTTGCAATACGTGCGACAACTGCTAAATCTTGTGGTGTTAAATGGCAACCCTGCAACGTTCTAATTAGTGGTTATGCTGGCGGTAGTGTTTATGCATTGAGTTCAACAGAAGTCAACATCGAAGTGGATGTGATTGACGTGACTGTTCCTGCGCTTATTGTTCCGGATGACGTACAAACTGTGCCATTGATGATTGGTCAAGCCGTATTAAATCATCCCGATGTGGTGCTTGTTCTAAAGGACGACAAGCTGAGATTGTTTAGGACCAATATTCTGGCTTTACCGGAAGTTGGCGAGCTCCCTCCTAGCAAGATTAAGATGTACGTGGACAAGGATGTGACCATTCCACCGAACCATATTGGGTACGTGACGTTTACCGTGAACTCAAGTTATCAAGGCGATCTCTTCATAGATCTCCAAAGACGGATGATACCATCGAATGAGTACTGTGTACCTAGCTGCGTAGTGTCTACAGAGTGTAACATTTTACCAATCCAGAACGTGGCAGACTCTGAAATCACATTCAAAAATTCTCAACTCGTCGCTAGAGGCCAAGTGTGTTTCCCACAGGACTTTCCGGGAGAAACACAGGTAAGCGTGTTTGAAATGAAATCTTATAAATACAGACCATTTACTGTAGACGAAATTGATTGTGATGATTCCCTTAAAGATACTGATCAACAAAAATTACTATTATTGCTTAATAAATATCGTAATTATTTCGCTGAAACTTTATCGGAGTTAGGATGTGTTAGGGATGTCGAAATGAAAATTCTCTTGAACGACGATAGACCGGTAACGTACAGACCCTACCGTCTTTCTATGAGTGAACGGGAACTGGTTAGACATAATGTACGAGACATGCTAGAAAATGACATCATTCGTGAGTCAAATTCCCCATATGCAAGCCCGATTCTTTTGGTTAAGAAGAAAAATGGAGAGGTTCGGATTTGTGTCGATTTTAGAGCTTTGAACTCCAGAACTATAAAGGACTGTTACCCTTTACCCCGTGTAGATGATCACTTGGAAAGATTAAAGAATTGCACCTTCTTTACTACACTCGACATGGCTAGTGGCTATCATCAGATACCTATGGCGAAAGACTCTATTGGGAAAACAGCCTTCGTGACACCGGATGGACACTATGAATATGTGAGGATGCCGTTTGGGCTGATCAATGCTCCTGCTGTATTCCAGAGAGCGGTCAATCAAATACTGGGTTCATTACGATTTACCACCGCTCTTGCTTACTTGGACGACATTTTGGTTCCATCGAGTAATGTGTCTTCAGGGCTTGGATCTTTAAAGTCCATATTCAAACTGTTTCAACAAGCAAACCTTACACTACGGTTATCGAAATGTCACTTCTTCAAAAGAACCATCGAATATCTGGGACATGAAATCAGCGAGGAAGGTGTCCGTCCAGCTATAGGTAAAATTTCGGCAGTTCAAGCTTTTCCGACTTCTAAAAACGTTCACGAAGTCCGTCAGTTTCTTGGACTAGCGAGCTACTTCCGAAAATATGTTAAAGATTTTGCTAAAATTGCGAGATCGTTAACGCAACTCACAAAAAGAGACGCCAAATATGAATGGACTTCGGACCAGGCAACATCACTTGATCGTCTTAAGAAGATTTTATGCAGTATACCTGTTCTTACAATCTACGATTCAGCACTGGAGACAGAACTTCACACGGACGCATCCAAACTTGGAGTCGCTGGAATCCTATTACAGAAACAGCGAGATTCCAAGCTATAACCTGTTCTATATTTTAGCAGGCAAACTAGTAAGGAGGAGCAGCGTTATCATTCCTACGAGTTAGAGACGATGGCCGTTGTCAACTCTATGCAAAGGTTCCGTGTTTATTTACTTGGAATACCATTCAAAGTTGTGACTGATTGCAACGCCCTCCGTCTGACTTTGTCAAAAAGGGATCTTGTACCCAGAATAGGACGTTGGTGGATGGCTACACAGGAGTTTGATTTCTCGATCGAATACCGCCCTAGGACTCGTATGGCTCATGTGGACGCTCTTAGCAGAAACCCTGTGTGAACGTGAATATTACAGAAAGTGATTGGGTATTCTCTGCGCAGCTGCAAGACGAACGATGTAAATATATATACCACGTACTCTCGAGGGTACCAACGGATAAGGAAGAGGCTACAATCCACAAGGAGTATGTGCTGAAGAATGATAGAATATATCGAAAAACTAAAAATGGATTAAAGTGGATGGTGCCGAGAGCGGCCCGTCATATAATTGCCAATTATTTCCATGATCAAGCAGGCCATCTAGAAGCAGATAAGACCATCTCGCAAATAACTCGAAACTATTGGTTTCCTCGTTTGAATAAATATGTTAATCGGTATATTCGTTGCTGCCTTAACTGTCAATATAACAAAAGTAGGTACGGTCCGCAAGCCGGTTACCTACATCCCATCCCGAAAATATCGGTACCCATGGATACGTTACATGTCGACCACCTTGGACCCTTTGTAAGAGGACCGAAGGGAAACGCTAATTTAATAGAAGCTGTTGATGTCTTTACAAAATTCGTAATATGAAAGCTGTGAAAAATACCAAGACCTTACCGTTGACGAATTGCCTCAGTGAGATATGTAATACTTTTGGAACTCTCAGGAGAATTATTTGTGATCGGGGATCCTGTTACACTAGTGACGCCTTTAATTTATTTGTGAATAAGTTGGGAATAAAGGTAGTTCATAATGCCACTGCAACCCCAAGAGCCAACGGGCAGGTCGAAAGGTACAACAGGACCATTCTTTCGGCGCTAGCAGCATCCACGGAGAACGAGTGTGATTGGGATCAAACAATAAACAAAATCAAATTTGGATTAAATTCGTCTATAAATAAAGGCACGGGGAAAAGCCCTCACGAGATGTTGTTTGGCTATCCATTAAGGGATAGTAACGACTCATTTTTGAACAACGAAGTCTCCGATGGAAAAACCCCTTCAGATCTACAGGAAATCAGACAACAGGCAGCCGAAACTATAGAATCTGATCAACAGAAACAAAAGGCACGATTTGATGCAAAAAGAAAATGCGTTGAGTTTCAACTGGGAAAACTAGTACTGATTAAGAAAAACGTTACCCAAAATGATGGCCAAAGTAAAAAATTATTACCTAAGTGGTCCCTAGGTAATCAACAATGTTCTCGGAAATCGATGGAAGAGGAAAATGGTACAGTGGAGTATGGGTTGCAGATAAGATAAGATCAAACCTTACGAGACCAGATTCGAAGCAGAAAGTGAAGCTTCCTCAGAAGATGAAAGTGTTGTCTTGAGTGAAACGTCACCCGAACGCAAAACGTGCGAGAAGAGTGAAACGTCACTCAGAAGCGAAACATCGCTTACAGGTGAAACGTCACCCGAACGCAAAACGTGCGAGAAGAGTGAAACGTCACTCAGAAGCGAAACGTCGCTTACAAGTGAAACGTCACTCGAACGCAAAACGTGCGAGAAGAGTGAAACGTCACTTAGAAGCGAAACGTCGCTTACAGGTGAAACGTCACCCGAACGCAAAACGTGCGAGAAGAGTGAAACGTCACTCAGAAGCGAAACGTCGCTTACAGGTGAAACGTCACCCGAACGCAAAACGTGCGAGAAGAGTGAAACGTCACTCAGAAGCGAAACGTCGCTTACAGGTGAAACGTCACCCGAACGCAGGACGTGCGAGAAGAGTGAAACGTCACTCAGAAGCGAAACGTCACCTAGGAATAAAACGTGTTCCGAAGATCAGGATACACAAGACGTGAATGTATCATTAAAGGAAAATATTCACAGAGAAAGTCGAGCTTCTCTTCAAGATCTGTCCGTTACAGGCGGAATACGTCCTCCAAGTACAGGTGGCGGGTCGGAAGAGGATCTCAGACTATGACTAATCAGCAAACGATCTGCGGGCCAGTCTCGCTGGGTCGTTATGAAATAAAATATAATTGATGTTTATTTATTGTTGCAGGTATTCTCTTAGGGGTCTAACTATTGAAGTTGAAGGCGAGGCTCTCTGGTCGAGATCCTGGTAGCATGGCCGAACTGTAAGCTTAAATTCTAATTTATCCCGTATTTTAAAAATACGAAATATTTATCATTCATTATTATGTTATGTAATTGTGAGTGACTAATAGAATAGTCACCGCTCTTTGTGAGAAATTTAGGAGATCAGTCATTATAGTGTTATCGAATTGAAAAGGTTGTTTTATTCCGAAGAATAAGAATATTCTCTAATACTTAACATTGAATTTCCGTATTGAAACAATGTTATTAATTTACACCATGGATCGGCCCAATCAATCCAATATTTGAATTATCGTTTTCAGTCGTACTTTCCTAGACGATTGTTTTTTCACCTCCTGAATCACCATTTATATATATATATATATATATATATATATATATATATATATATTTATATTTATATTTATATATATATTTATATTTATATATATATATATATATATATATATATATATATATATATATATATATATATATATATATATATATATATATATATATATAAAATTAAGTGAACTAGGACATTTATTTGAAACTAATCAAACAAACCTCCTAGCGGAGCTGGTTTAGGGTAGATGTGGATGTTTCGATGCTTCGTGAACTCTTATAACCAGCTACGCTACGAGGTTTGTTTGATTTGTTTCAAATAAATGTCCTAGTTCACTTAATTTTATAATCACGGGCGTGTTTTCCGTTTAACGCGAATAATTCTTACTTATATTCATTTGCCACTGCGATAAAATTCGAAGCGATTGCTGCTTGCGGTGTGTGAATGTTGAATCACATCGAATTGATGTGTCAACTTTACCCTGGCAGATATAGTAGCCACCTTCGGGTGTTCCGGACGTACGAGTTCTCGTTGCCGAAATGTTTTCGTCTATCTGAAAGATGTGGTTCAATTGTTTCCGACTGGTGGCGCTGTGTCATATTTATACGCCATGGAGTTACTAGAAGAAAAATACGAGTTAGAGACGATGGCCGTTGTCAACTCTATGCAAAGGTTCCGTGTTTATTTACTTGGAATACCATTCAAAGTTGTGACTGATTGCAACGCCCTCCGTCTGACTTTGTCAAAAAGAGATCTTGTACCCAGAATAGGACGTTGGTGGATGGCTACACAGGAGTTTGATTTCTCGATCGAATACCGCCCTAGGACTCGTATGGCTCATGTGGACGCTCTAAGCAGAAACCCTGTGTGAACGTGAATATTACAGAAAGTGATTGGGTATTCTCTGCGCAGCTGCAAGACG
>JARQZK010003640.1:102500-110000 GCA_030704885.1 Cynegetis impunctata
AGCAAACGATCTGCGGGCCAGTCTCGCTGGGTCGTTATGAAATAAAATATAATTGATGTTTATTTATTGTTGCAGGTATTCTCTTAGGGGTCTAACTATTGAAGTTGAAGGCGAGGCTCTCTGGTCGAGATCCTGGTAGCATGGCCGAACTGTTAGCTTAAATTCTAATTTATCCCGTATTTTAAAAATACGAAATATTTATCATTCATTATTATGTTATGTAATTGTGAGTGACTAATAGAATAGTCACCGCTCTTTGTGAGAAATTTAGGAGATCAGTCATTATAGTGTTATCGAATTGAAAAGGTTCTTTTATTCCGAAGAATAAGAATATTCTCTAATACTTAACATTGAATTTCCGTATTAAAATAATGTTATTAATTTACACCATGGATCGGCCCAATCAATCCAATATTTGAATTATCGTTTTCAGTCGTACTTTCCTAGACGATTGTTTTTTCACCTCCTGAATCACCATTTATATATATATATATATATATATATATATATATATATATATCTATTTATATATATATATATATATAAATATATATATATATATATATATATATATATATATATATATATATATATATATATATATATATATAAAAGTATATATATATATATATATAAAGTAATATAGATATATATATATATAGATATATATATATATATATAGTCCAGTAGATATGTACATTTTACCTGGAAAAAAATCCGAACTTAATGAAACTTTCACAGGTTGTTCGGGGATGCTGTGGAATGACTCTGTCAAGTTTTCTTACTCGAGGACCCTGTGCTAACTTTGGGAGGGCCGAAAAACATCAATATTTTCTAAACCTAATAAAAACCGAGATACAGCCGATCAAAGTTGGAGAGATTTTCTCAAAATTGCAAAAATCAGCCAAAACCTTCCTTTTTGGCCCTCTAACTACCAATTACCATCAGTTCTATGGTAATTATGGTAATAACTCATCAATATCGACATGCAAGAACACAGGAGGGGGGTTCAGTGCTGACCCCCCTACCTGTGTTCTTACATGTCGATATTGATGAGTGATTACCATAATTACCATCGAACTGAATTTATCTTAAACAATTAAGTTTTCATGAACTGTATTTTATATATATATATATATATATATATATATATATATATATATATATATATATATATATATATATATATAGGGAAATACGTGTTAGTGTATAATCCTTGTATATGTTTAATATACAGATATCAATTTTAAAACAAAGTAATTTCAGCATAACAGTGACATGTTATTTTATACCTAATGTGAATTGACTTATTTTATAATTGATATCAATTGACATAAGCCAAGCGATATCTCATGCAGACGGTACAATGTCTCCTTGAAGGCTTACACCAATGTCAATCATTTTGACTGTCTTCATGCCGGCATTCGGTGGACGGCAAAACTCCTTGACCTCAATGCAGCCAGCTTTGCCAATTGCATGGGATAATGATGAGACATTCAGGCGAAAAATTTCTTGATCACATGTCACGGAATTTCGAGGGGTTACAGCCATTATTCCTCCCAATGCATGGAACGTAGCATGTCCATCCAGTGTATTGACGTTGAAGTCCTCGTTATCAAATATAAATTGGCTCAATGGGTTGACTAAGACTTCAACTATTGCTTCCTTCGCTTGCATAACATACGATCCGTCAAGCCTTAAAGCTTCGTCATAGCTGGCTGAAAATCCCAAGGTAGAAAGGAGGTTTATCAGAAGCCTGCATCCAAACTTTTTGTGGAAGTATGTTGCAACCCCAATCAATATAGACGACAAAAATTATTTTGGTCGAACAGCTACGATGAGTACATGTGCCAGCACAAGACAGTTCTTCTTCCATGACTCCAATGAACCCCGTTTGTTTGTCAGAATGAGCGTGTGCAACAGCAGAAGTAGAGTCTCCGGGACGACATGGTGGGCACTAGCATAAAAATTGTCAATCGGAGGGTAGGAAACAGTGTTGAATATTTTGGAGCGGATATCCTGTAAAATGATTTTCCCAGCCGTTTTCGAGTGCGTACCTCTTGCGGGTCAGACATATTTTCATTCGAGTACCAGTTGTCAGATAGGATTTTGCTGGCAACATTCTTGAAACAGATAACACTCCCTCTGTTGGACAACTGAGAAATTAAAATGTCATCTCCATACTTCTCCTCCAGAAGCTTCTTCACTGTTTTTATGTGAGGATACGAATCTTCAGGAATCAAATGCATAAGCTGTCCAAGAGAAAATTGGCACATCTCCCCGTTTTCCTCGATATAATTGTACATAATTTCCATTACTTGGTCAGTGTCGATTGTTGTTCTTCCCCTCTTCTCAAGAGTCTTTGGTAATTTGTAGAAATTTTCGATTCACTTTCGATGTTATTCTGCATTTACCTCAACCATATCTGTGTTCATACCCTCCAAAATGCCAACACGATCCCTTACTGTTTCCCCCCACTAATCACCATGCTGCCTTGCGTACGATAGAATCGTACCTGCCATCTCAGGTAGATTCACTTTGACCATAGCATTGCGCCTTTCGATTGGCAATTTATTCTGCCTTTGTCTGTACTCTTCAGTAACCGACTCTTCGCAAAAGAAACACTTGTTGTTGGAATCAAATAATAATGCAGCCTCACTTGAGCGAGTCGGCTCGGGCTGAGGTGTACGAGTTTGACTTTCACGACGCAAATGTGCCAATATCCTTTTCTCGTGGATGTATTTTTTTGGCAACCAAGGTGAATAGCAATTTCTTCCACTCTTTCCAGCAAACGTTGGTGTTCCTGCTCTTTGCGTTTAACAGCAGAAGCATAGCAACTCCTCTCTTCTTCACCACAGACACATTCTCACCTTTTAAAGGTTTTTCACAAATAAAACACCGCCTGATGTTGAAGCAAATGCCATATCAGATTATTAGTTGTCGCTCTACACTTAATAACAGCTCAAAGAAAAATACACACTCAAAAATCACTGGATTTACTCACACAGTTGAGTAAGTTCTTCGTGCTGTTAACTAAAATAGAATACAGTTTATGATAATTTAATTGTTTAAGATAAATTCAGTTCGATCACTCATCAATATCGACATGTGAGAACACGGGGGGTGAAGGGGGTGGGGGTTCAGCTATGTGGCACTGACCCCCTCCTGTGTTCTTGCATGTCGATATTGATGAGTTATTACCATAATTACCATAGACCTGATGGTAATTGGTAGTTAGTTGGCTAAAAACGAAGGTTTTGGCAAATTTTTGCAATTTTGAGAAAATCTCTCTAACTTTGATCGGCTGAATCTCCGTTTTTATAAGGTTTAGGAAAGAAGTTAATGAATACAGAATTGTAGCAAATTTACTGCTCTACAACTTTGAATATGAATGTTTTGGTCAAAAATCGCTTAGTTTAGAAGATATGAGCAAAAAATCTAAAAAAGTCCGAGAATTTTGAGGTTTTTCGGCCCTCCCAAAGTTAGCACAGGGTCCTCGAGTAAGAAAACTTGACAGAGTCATCCCACAGCATCCCCGAACAACCTGTGAAAGTTTCATTAAGTTCGGATTTTTTTCCAGCAGACCCTACTTTCTTTGCTCTGTCTACTGGACTAATATCACCACGCACAAGGAATATTTTACTATATTTCTTCTGTGGTATTTCATTCATTGGAATTGCTAGTCTCTTTTTCATATCTATAATTATTGTAGTATTCTTATATATATATATATATATATATATATATATATATATATATATATATATATATATATATATATATATATAAACGTTATTATTATTTATTAATGTGGATACGACCAATGTAGTATAGATTGAGAGTTTCAAAGGTTTGTTGTTCGGAATGATTATTACAAATTCACTTCAATAATTTGCCGACGTTTCGTTCAATTTTTTTAACTTCCTCAGGGCTCTGGAATAAACATAAAAATGGCAATACTATATTAAATGTAGTAAATTTTAAAAAAATACAAATGGAACGTTCATATAACTACGGATAATGTACATTGACTTATGACTGGACACACATTTGCTGATAGTGAAAAAAACATTGAATGATTATGATATAAGTAATCAGATAGTTAGTACATTAACTTACATCATTAGTTGGCTTTTTCCGTTATTATTATATTATTATTATTATATACTTTTATTTGCCCAGTACATATTGACATCCCCAGCGGCTGCCATCAAACCAAATGAGATGAACTCTTAAAATTTATTAAATACAAAACTATTCAAATTTGGATGAATTTAGTCTGAATTTTGGTATCTCCGAACATTGTGGATAGGAGTGGAAAAAAAGAGCATTGGTCGAAAATTATCAAACCTATGACAAAAGATGTGGACATCAATTATTCACAACATATACGAAATTTAGCATCACACAATTTTTATATAATATATTTATAATAAAGCTTGAAAACCTCCGAACAGAATAGGAGTATTGCTCGTTTATTTAGTTCATGTTGAGGAAGTTTCTCTGTTTTGCTCACTTTCACATCTTGTGCAGATTGAGTTAGAGGGTTGAAATTTTAAGGTTTCAACCCATTTTTCTCAACCGAGCCAAACTTCTGCGTGATGAAGTTCTTTTCAAATCGAATTAGGCCAAGCTACAGAGATTTTTTCATGTAAAAAGTGTTAGAAGAAAACCAGCTCCGCCATTGTTTGTAAAATAGTTCCACATGATATAGTGATATGTTTCTCACTCGACTTTATTATTTATATCTTTGTTATTAACAATTTTATGCAAAAAATCTCGTTGTTTTTAGTTTTTTGCTTATAAAATTGAAACTATCAGAGTAATCGTGATGGTGTCAGTAGACTTATTGTAGAAAATGAAAAGACGAAAAAAATGAGAGGTCGGACGACTCGATCAGACCCTTAGTCTGAGAGAAAATTGGAAAAAACCGTCCAAAATGCAATTTTTTTCAAAAGTTCAAAACTCGGTTATTTTTTGAGTTGTAGCGTAGATCCTCCGGTTAGTATTATTCATCAATATAAACTTTATTTGTGCGAAGAGCAGGAACTGTCCGATGCATAGTTTTTGATCTGTGGCCATTTGATTATGGTACTATGCAATTTTCCAGCAGACCTGATTGCGACAGATATGGTCTGATTTCAATTTACTAAAAAGATTTTGAAAGTAGAATTTTCATAGTTCAAAACGTTCATCTTGGTTTTCCATAAAAACGCTGAGAAATATGTTAAAAAGAAAGCTGAACATGACGAAAAACGGCCGAGCGCGTGAGAGTAGTTGAAAAGTGGGGGTAGAGCAGCAGGCAAGGAGAAGTATGACATTCGAAAGCGTCGGCATTTTGAACGTGACAGTAATTTCTAAACGTTGTCAGATAATAATTGTAAACCCCCACTCTTCAATTACTCTCACGCGCTCGGCCGTTTTTTGTCATGTTCAGCTTTATTTTTAACATATTTCTCAGCGTTTTTATGAAAAACCAAGATGAACGTTTTGAACTATGAGAATTCTACTTTCAAAATCTTTTTAGTAAATTGAAATCGGACCATACCTGTCGCATTCAGGTCTGCTGGAAAATTGCATAGTTACATAATCAAATGGCTACAGATCAAAAACTATGCATCGGACAGTTCCTGATCTTAACACAAATGAAGTTCATATCAATAACTAATACTAGCCGGAGGATCTACGCTACAACTCAAAAAATAACCCGGTTATGAACTTTTGAAAAAACTGCATTTTGGCCGGTTTTTTCCAATTTTCCCTTAGACTGAGGGTCTGATTGAGTCGTCCGACCTCTCATTTTTTTCGTCTTTTTATTTTCTACAATAAGTCTATTGAGACCATCACGATTACTCTGATAGTTGCGATTTTTTGCATAAAAACCGGCCAAAATGCAGTTTTTTCGAAAGTTCATAACTCGGTTTTTTTTTTAGTTGTAGCGTGGATCATCCGGTTAGTATTATTTATCAATATAAACTTTATTTGTGCGAAGAGCAGGAACAGTTCGAGGCATAGTTTTTGATCTGTGGCCATTTGAATATTTTACTATGCAATTTATCAGCAGACCTGAATGCGACAGGTATGGTCCGATTTCAATTTACAAAAAAGATTTGGAAAGTAGAATTCTCATAGTTCAAAACGTTCATCTTGGTTTTACATGAAAACGCTGAGAAATATGTTAAAAATACAGCTGAACATGACGAAAAACGGCCGAGAAATAACCGTCATGTTCAAAATGCCGACGCTTTCTAATGTCGTGCTTATCCTTGCCTGCTGCTCTACCCCCACTCTTCAACTATTCTCACGCGCTCGGCTCTTTTTCGTCATGTTCAGCTTTATTTTTAACATATTTCTCAGCGTTTTCGTGTAAAACCAAGACAAACGTTTTGAACTATGAGAATTCTACTTTCAAAATCTTTTTTTGTAAATTGAAATCGGACTATACCTGTCGCATTCAGGTCTGCTGGAAAATTGCATAGTAAAATATTCAAATGGCCACAGATCAAAAACTATGCATCGGACAGTTCCTGCTCTTCGCACAAATAAAGTTTATATTGATAAGTAATACTAACCAGAGGATCTACGCTACAACTCTTATTATTTTGAAAATTGACAAAAGTAATAAGGTCTGATTATGGTACAGTTATTTCATCACTTCATCTTAATGTTCTGACGAAAATCATCAGGATAAAATGCTTTTTTAAACCTGTACCTGACAGAATCAATTTGTGAATATTCGAACAAAGATAAATTTGGCGTCCATAGAATATATGGTTGGCTGAAGTTTTGTAATTGTTATCGTTTCTAATATTTTATACAATAAACACAAAAGATAAGAATACACAGGGGGTTACTTTAGGGGTGTTTTTTTTCATATTTTTTTTTTTCAAAATCCTAGTTGTTCTAGAATACTGATAGTTTAAGAAGCGAATAAGGGACGAATATAGTGTTCTTTGTATGGGTTATAGGCATGGTAGTTAATTGTGCACCTAGAGCGCTTACACACACTAGGGTCTACTTTACCTACTGTATACAGTACCTCAAAGTTATCGCATTTATCATATATCAAATAATACTAGCTCATCATATATTTTTTTAATTGTAACTATCTGTTGCCCATTTGTCGATAAAACATTTAATTAAAATTTTAATTCGATTACTTTCAATTCTAGTATCAGTAAGTTCGGCCGAAATCGCTATGTTTGATTTAATTAATTTGAATTGTGTCATTTATTCTGGGTTATCAGCTAATCACATAAAATGAATGACTACTATTATCATTAAATATTTCAATAATGGATAAAACTAATTATTTTCCACTCATTTTAGGTGATTAGATGGCCTTTCGATCTTTGCGCAATAATGTTTGACGTATTGAAAAGTTTAGAATTTTTTATATTAGAATAATTTTATCAGCTTTCACCGTGAAAATATTTCAAATAGACGTAGACAATATAAGTTTACGCAATAAATCCAGAAAGATTAGTTTTTGGACGAGTT
>JARQZK010003640.1:117500-182500 GCA_030704885.1 Cynegetis impunctata
TATATTCAACCCCTTCAGCCCCAGCGCATCAAACCCTGAAATTTCAACAACCAACCACTTATTGTCTCGTTGTTTGTGATGCAATGTGATTGCAATCCCACGAGATACAGCGAATGATATTCTTTGGATAAAGACAATTTCCACACATTTGAAAGATTTCAATACACACATACATATATATATATATATATATATATATATATATATATATATATATATATATATATATATATATATATATATATATATATATATATATATATATATATATATATATATAATGCTTTCCCAAAACATTTCTGGGCTATTGATAGTGTGAGTCAGTATGTAGCAAGAGTTCGTAAGTTTATCCTGGATGTAGAGCCTTATCATCTAAATGAATATTATAATTACTGTTCCATCCAGCATTGAACTGTGGTTTCGTCTGACATGTTTCAATGTTATCATTTGTACCTGATCTATCTATGATAATTTTTTAAAAAAATATTATTATTATTATTATATATATATATATATATACATATATATATATATATACATATATATATATATATATATATATATATATATATATATATATATATATATATATATATATATATATATATTAAGAAGGTAAGGGAAATCGACTGGAAGTTGAATATTAATCTCTTTATTCTATGCCAAGCTTTCGAAAACACATTTGTTTCTTCCTCAGGGCTACTACAAAGACAGTTCACAATTAGCATTGTTATTTTTAATTTTTAAAATTGTAATGAACTTACTCATTTTTCCGTAAGTTCATTACAATTTTAAAAATTAAAAATAACAATGCTAATTGTGAACTGTCTTTGTAGTAGCCCTGAGGAAGAAACAAATGTGTTTTCGAAAGCTTTGCATAGAATAAAGAGATTAATATTCAACTTCCAGTCGATTTCCCTTACCTTCTTAATACAAATAAGTTCGACTGTGATATTAATTCAAATATATATATATATATATATATATATATATATATATATATATATATATATATATATATATATATATATATATATATATATATATATATATATATATATTTATTATAGTTTTCGCGATAATTTTATGTCGATCAAGTTCAACAAAATGAGGTAAGTATACAGAATCAACATGCTTAAGGTTAGCTTGAGGACAATGGGATCAGGACCCTTCAAGCAGAAAATGATGCGAACGTTCTGATCGTGGATACGGCTGTGGAAATGTCCGAAACAACAGCTGTCGGGATTGTGTGTGAAGATGTCGACCTCATAGTCATCTTCATGGCTGAAGCTGCTGCGCATAAGGACATTATTTTCATTAAACCTGGACTTAGAAAGATAAGGGATTCCTTCTTCTAGTCGCAAAAGCATCAGCAACAATGTTTCAAAGACGTGCTGTTTCTGTAAGCCTTCACAGGGTGCGATACAACATCTCCGCATTTCGAAAACGCAATGTCGCATTTGCGAAAATGTATTTGAAGACGCCAGAGATGCAGTAAACAGCAGCAGTCATTTCAGACCCTTTCTCTATCTCCACCCAAGTACAAAAGACAGGTGAAATCTGCACCTGAGGTGGTATGGGGCTCTAGCGAAAGAGGTCTCCCTTAATGCCTACAGGTATAAATCGTTCTTGAAATCAGTGGCCTCTATCAAGCCTGATATCTCTTGTGTTCCTCTCACCGAAGGAGCTGTAAAACACTCCGAAAACAAACAAGTTCAGCTGTAGCTGGGAAATTACCTGCTTCCTCAGATGTATAGGTGGAAGATTGAGAACAACTTCCTGGTCCCAGTGCACAGTAAGTTAGCAGATGTACCGGAGGATATCTTGAGAATAATTTTCTGCCGATGTACGAAAGACTGCTCTTGAGCGAAGTGTGGACGCAAAAAGGCAAGCCCCAAATTTTCATCAGCATGCCGACATTGTCAGGGGAACTGCCTGAGTGGGGTCCCTCAAGTGGATTCCGAATATGAAGAAGAACAGGAAGATCCTCTGACCTTTTCCCTAGAGGGGTCCGATTGAGAAGATATTGAGGAAAAAGAAGATGAAAATAAAGACAAAGATAAAAATCCTTCCAAATAAATGAAAAACGGTATTGAGTAAATAGTATCTACAGTTGTAATGTTTTATTTTTATTCACTTTTCTATGTCAATAAACTCAGTTTTGATTTAATGGTTGTGATTTATAAAACTATTCGAATGTCTTTAAGACATTCATATATGCACAAATATGGTTATAGCAACCTATTTTGTCTAGATCATCTTTAATTAAGTTAATTTACCTGGTCAACGGGCCCACAGTTATATCTATATATATATATATATATATATATATATATATATATATATATATATATATTATATATATATATATATTATAATATACATATATATATATATATATATATATATATATATATATATATATATATATATATATATATATATATATATATATATATATATATATAGATACATATATATATATATATACTTAAATGATTATCTGCGCTATTTGGACTCCGCTACTCATGTGTATATACTGATGCATATTTCAGCCAATACGAGACTGACAATAGTGAGAAATTGAAAGTTGTCGCGAAACTTCAGATTTCACGCTCAACACTTGAATTTCTTTAATATTCGAACGAAAATAGATAAGATAGTAGAATAATATAATAGTATATCAAAAAGACTATGAGGTCGTCGTCTTCATACACAATCCCGACAGCTGTTGTTTCGTACATTTCCACAGCCGTTTCCACGATCAGAGCATATATATATCAGGGGCGGCTAGTCAAAGGAGGCTAAGCAGGCTAAGCCTCCTCAATAATATTCCTTGTATCACTAATATATTATATTGAATAGTCAGCATTCAGCATATTCATATTAATCAAAATCATATTATTTTATGCACCTACCTTCCTTTCATCCTACATTATATAATATAATTTATTAATTACGATAGAAGGTATTTACATTTACTGCATTCCATTCATTTCAAGATTTGTGGCAACGCTGCGGAGGCATGGAAAGGTATATTCTCAACGTTCATTATGCCTGCCACAGAAAAGCAAACAACGGTGCAAATACTCCGAATGGATACTTCATTGAAATAGAAAAGCAAAACACATGTAAATGGCAACACCGATAGAGACCCAGTCTTATACAATGTCGACCAATCACAACTATAGAATTTCGCGTGACATCGAGTGAATTCGTTGGAAAGCATCATTAATTGAATCGTAGTGTGATCGTAGTTACTAATCGCCGAAAACAGCAGCGTGTTTACTTATATTGCTCGCGTATTGTTTTAAAATGAGTTTGGTTACTGAAGTTAATTTCAAAAATTTTGATGGTGACTTAGTGGAATATTTGTTATCCCATAACTTTAGTGCACTAAGTTATGAGGATAAAGTTTTGATAAAAACATTGCGACCTACCCCTGAATTAAACAATTTGGTGCAGCGTAACAGACAACAAAACCGCGGTTTTAATTCACGGAATTATGAGAGATATCCATGCCTAACCGGATCACAGGTACAAAATAAATTATTTTGTTGGCAGTGTTTACTTTTCACTAGTGAAAATGTCTCTGTTTGAGGCCTCTTAGGATTTGAGGATTTAATTCTATACCTAGTTGAAAGTGAGGAATTTTTCACCGATAAAGTAACTTTAAATACAGCACGCGGATTGATATCTTACTTACAAGATAAGGAATTTATATATTTTTTAAACATCTTTAAATTGATTTTTGAAAAAAAAAAAAAAATTTACTCACGAAATCGGCTCATGTTTCTTTTGGAAAAAATTTCAGAATTTCGCGCAGAAGTTTATTTTGAAAAACTATTTTCTGTATTTCAAAATACTGATGATACGACTCAATTTAGCCCAAAACGAAAGAAATTCAGTTACGCAGATATGGAGCTTCACTATAAGCAAATAGTTTATGAAATTTTGGATACTATTAGGGGTCAAATAGAAATAAGGTTCTCTGATTTGAAAGAACTGCATTTCTTCGACTTACTCAATAAAAATTTGTTTACCGGATTTTCGGCTAATTTTCCAGATAACCTTTTGGAAAATTTATGTCAAAAATACACTTTTTTTTGATAAGGTGGCCATAAAAAGTGAACAGTGTGTTGTTTATAATGACAATGAAATTTTGGGGCAAAATGAAAATCATGTGAGGACTATTAAATACCTTTTTGATAATGATTTGAATCAAGATTTACCCCAAGTTTATAAACTCTTATGTCTAATTGTTTCTATCCCGGTGACATCGACTTCCGTAGAGCGCTCGTTTTCCACTCTTAAGAGAATTAAAACATATTTACGAAATTCAAGGAGCCAGGATCGTTTGAAAAATATTAGTTTGTTATCTATTGAAAAGGAATTGGTAAAACTTTTGGCGAAAGACAAAAAATTTTATGAGGATATTATAGATCATTTTGCTAACGTTAAAGATCGCAGAATCCCGCTAATCTCCAAAAATATATAATAACTTTTTATTTGCTCTCTCCAGCTGTTAACAACTTCGTTAAGTAGGTAGGTAGGTACCTATTGTGTGAAAAAAAAAATTTTATGAATAGATGAATTGATTAATTGGCTGAGAAGAGTTTTTGTGAATATTGTAAATAGGAGTTGTAGGTCTCAAGGTAGACACTCGAGAGTGAAAACAAATGAATAGCTTAGTGTGCTTGTTTTACTTTGATTTTCTTTAAATTATAAGGCGGTTGACCTTGAAATCCTAAAAATTTTCGCCTATGGTGTATTTTTTAACACCTCTTGTAGCCTCCTCAAACCAAAACATCACGAGCCTCCACTGATATATATATATATATATATATATATATATATATATATATATATATATATATATATATATATATTATATATATATATATATATATATATATATAATATATATATATATATATATATATATATATATATATATATATATTTATTAATCTCTTTGATAATTATTAGCAATAACAGGCTGATTGAATCTTAAAAACTCGATTTTATTAAAAAGTTGGCGTTTCACTATGATATTCGTAATTGAAATTTCTTTGACATTTATTGATTTGAAAAAATTGAATAGAACAGGGCAGCTTTGTATATGCTATTCAGTCTAATATTAATATTCAAAAATTGTTATCATTAGATGGTAAGGGAAACCAAAGAAACCTTTACCTACGTAATGTTTGAAATAATAAATAATAGGGTACTATTTTATCTAACAACGAAGAAATTAGTATGGGAAAACATTAAAGAAGTGGAGTAGAATTATCGGTATAGCACGCTTATAAGGAAGCAGCCCTTGACACGTGTTTCGGACTCTTTGGTCCTCATCAGAACGGCGTAGACAAGTATTGGATTGAAAATTTGAAGATGAAAATAGTACAACAAACAAAATCCTCTTATACGGAAGATAATCACACAATTGTGGTTTATTGTTTGAACTCTCCGGTATGGGAGATTTGGTCAAACTTTGCCACGGAGAGTTCAAACAATAAACCACAATTGTGTGATTATCTTTCGTATCAGAGGATTTTGTTTGTTGTACTATTTTCATCTTCAAATTTTCAATCCAATACTTGGCTACGCCGTTCTGATGAGGACCAAAGAGTCCGAAACACGTGTCAACGGCTGCTTCCATATAAGCGTGCTATACCGATAATTCTACTCCACTTCTTTAATGTTTTCCCATACTAATTTCTTTGTTGTTAGATAAATAGTACCCTATTATTATTATTCTCAAACATTACGTAGGTAAAGGTTTCTTTGGTTTCCCTTACCATCTAATGATAACAATTTTGAATATTAATATTAGACTGAATAGCATATACAAAGCTGCCCTGTTCTATTCAATTTTTTCAAATCAATAAATGTCAAAGAAATTTCAATTACGAATATCATAGTGAAACGTCAACTTTTTAATAAAATCGAGTTTTTTAAGATTCAATCAGCCTGTTATTGCTAATAATTATCAAGAGATTGAAAATAGATCACAGGCAACAACAATTCGAATATATATTTATATATATATATATATATATATATATATATATATATATATATATATATATATATATAATATATATATATATATATATATATATATATATATATATATATTATATATAATATATACATATATATATATATATATATATATATATATATATATATATATATATTTATATATAAATATATATATATATATATATATATATATATATATATATATAAATATATATATATATATAAAGATAAATATATATATATATATATAAATAGATATATATATATATATATATATACAGGCTGTCCCAAATTCGAGGGTGACCATTGGGATCTCGGAAACTATAAGAGATACGAAGTCGGTTGAATTATGGCAAAGTTGTGCAATTTTATGACCAATAAAATGCCGTTTTCAAATTTGAAAAATTCCGAATACTTCCGAAGATATTCGGAAAAAACCGAAATTTTGTAAAATGGGTTTTATTTTGTCCTCGCCTTATTTGGAGAGATATTTTAAAATAAATACCACTTTGTTATTGTCACCTTTCTTCTTTTATAATATAGTGCTTTTAAATTTCAAATCCGACGTTTCGTTGCCGAGATACCATCATCAACTTTATTTTTTTAAATACGGACCTGGATTTTTTATTACGTTTTTTGGTAGTTTATTACCACTTCAAAGTAATGACGTATCACAAAAATTAAAAAATTTAAAAAACATATAAAAAATATATAATGTAACAAATTTAATTTACGCTAGCCAGCTTTAAAATTATTAAAACAAAACAGCAATAACCAAAACAACAATAAATTATATAACAAATATTATAAAAGATATTCAAACTGAAGACCTTCTGCTTCAATGCATTTTGCACTCAGCCTTCTTAATCTTGAAATAGACCGCTGAATGACTCTAGCAGGAATTGATCGTATTTCTCGATATAATATTAAGACGCAATTGATTAATATCATCTGGTATTTCACGGTACAGACGATTTTTTAAGTATCCCCAGAGAAAATAATCCAGAGGATTCAGGTCCGGACTTCTGGCAGGCCCAACGCACAGGTCCCTGATCACCCATCCATTGATTCAAAAACGTTGTATTTAATAATCCGTAACTATTCGACCATTATGAGGGGGAGCACCATTCTTGATGCCACCACAGTTGCCTTAAAATGTTTAAAAGGCTCATCTTCTAATTGCTCCAGAATAGGGTTTAGTATTAATTCAATGTACCTTTCTGAGGTTAAACTACCTTCGAATATCACAGGCCGAGAATTTTGTATCGCCACATTCCTACCCACACATTAAAGATCTTTCGCCCTTGTGGTCTTACTTCCGCATTCTGCCTTGGATTTTTTCTATTGACCAATAATGTTCGTTATTCCTGTTAATATTACCGTCTGTTGAAAAACTACATTCATCGGTCCATAATACTTTTAAACAAATAGTTATCATCTTCTGTCATGTTTGGGTTAGCAAGCCGATTACAAAAATTCATTCTTCTTACATTATCTCCCGGTAAAAGTGTTTAGCTTATATGAATTTGTAGGGCCGATAATTATTTGAACGCAAGGTTCTCCATATTCGCATGCGAGGCATTTTGAAGTTCATTTTGGAAAATTCCCTAATAGAACCTCTGGTAGCATTATTGACCTTTAAAAAAATGTGCTCAATAGGAAACTTATTATCTCAATATCAACTCCAGCTTATCAAATTTAAAATATTTTCCTCTTGCTCTGGATTTACACGACGGCCATATTGATTTCTGGGCTTATCAAAACTTCCAAATTCCACCAAATTTCTATCAAGTTTGGCAAAAAAGTTTTCATGCGGCTGCAATCACTCGGGATATGCTTGAAGATATCGTTCACTGGAAATTCTGGAATTTCTACCGGAAGCGTAATATATCCGTAGCATATCACGCTTCTCTAGGTTTGAAAACATTTTTAGCAGGTGAAAATAAATGATAGAAACTGAAAATCTGACAGGTGTATGAAATAAATAAAACATTATGACATTTCCAGGTTAGTTCTGGTTCTTTTGTTTCACAGACATCTTTGATTTAATGTAAATTAGATATTTTTATAGATGCCAATAATTTTTCAATTTTTATGAAACGTCATTGCTCTAAGGTGGTAATAAGTTACCAAAAAACGTAATAAAAAATCCAGGTCCGTATTTAAAAAAATAAAGTTGATGATGGTATCTCGGAAACGAAACGTCGGATTTGAAATTTAATAGCACTATATTATAAAGGAAGAAACGTGACAATAACAAAGTGGTATTTATTTTAAAATATCTCTTCAAATAAGGCGAGGACAAAATAAAACCCATTTCACAAAATTTCGGTTTTTTCCGAATATCTTCGGAAGTATTCGGAATTTTTCAAATTTGAAAACGGCATTTTATTGGTCATAAAATTGCGCAACTTTACCATAATTTAACCGACTTCGTATCTCTTATAGTTTCCGAGATCCCAATGGTCACCCCTCGAAATTTGGGACAACAGTGTACATATATATATATATAATATATAGTATATATATATATATATATATATATATATATATATATATATATATATATATATATATATTTATATATAATATATATTTATATAAATATATATATATATATATATATATATTATTTCGAGTTTTTTGAGATTCAACAAGCCTGTTATTGTTAATAATTATCAAGAGATTATATTATATATATATATATATATATATATATATATATATATATATATATATATATATATATATATATATTTATATATATATATATACTAGCTGACCCGGCAAACTTTGTTCTGCTATATAAATTATTATTTTTATCTATCTATCTTCCTATCTATTCATCTATCTACCGATGTATCTCTATCTATCTAACTATCTATCTATCATTCTACCTATCTATCTATCTATATATGCATTTATCTATCAATCTATCTTACCCGGCAAACGTTGTTTAAATTATTAAAATGGCTATTAAAAAATATGGGTTGTTGATAGAAGGGTGAAAATTTTGAGTTGTATGTATTTTTTAATGCAACATCATAAAAAAATGAAAATAAAAGATTTTGTACAAAAAATTTATAAAGATGTTTGGGGTGGACCACCCTAAACAAGTAGGGGTAAGAAAAATATATCACGATCTATTCTCAGACCGACTATTATTATATATTTCTATCTATTCATCTGTCTGCCGATGTATCTCTATCTATCTAACTATCTATCTTCCTATCTATCTAGATAGTTATCTATATTTCTATCTATCTATCTATCTATCTATCTATCTATCTATCATTATATATCTATCAATCTATCTGACCCGGCAAACGTTCAAATTATTAAAATGGCTATTAAAAAATATGGGTTGTTGATGGAAGGGTGAAAATTTAGAGTTTTATGTATTTTTTAATGCAACATTAGAAAAAAATTGAAATCAAAAATTTTGTCCAAAAAATTTATAAAAATGTTTGGGGTGGACCACCATACCACATACCATTAATCACTTAGGGGAATGAAAAATATATTACGACATATTCTCAGACCGTCAATTGTTATTTTCGATTGCCATCTTGCAACCCTATTGAGGATCTGTGGATAAAATTTTAAAAAAAAATCGCGATGGAAAAAAAGGGGTTTTTTTTATCTCGAGGGACCTACAGTTTGACGCTGGTTCCGGACGGCCAATGGGCTTGTGAACGATGCACATTACCCAACAATTTCTCTTAAATCTATAACCACTAAATTCCGGACATACACAACTCCCAAAAGCAAGGTGGTACTCGAAACCACAATCCACAGTAAGCGGTAAACCTTACCGCCTGGTCTACCGAGGCCTCGTGAAAATAGGGGTTGATCGTAGAGGGGTGAAAATTCAGGGTTGTATGTAATTTTGAAAGTTGTATCATAAAAAACATTTTGTCAAAAAAATAAAGGGGGATGAAAAATAGATGTCCGATTCGCAGGCTTAACCGATACGCACACAAAATTTCATGGGAATCGGTCGAGCCATTTCGGAGGAGTTTAATTACAAACACCGTGCCACGAGAATTTTATATATTAGATATACATATTATATTTACATATGTGTATATATCACACACCAACAATATTTCGAAAATCGAGGTCCAGCATAATTTAACTGGATATTTTCAGGAAAAATACGACTAAAATTGGTAAGAAATTTCCATATTACCATGAATTTTCGATTTTCGTTGTTTTAAGATATTATTATTACTGAGTCGGCTGATAATTTCAATATAAAACATAAACATCCTCCTTATCAGTTAAATTAATAAATTCCGCTTTTTTCGGTAGGTGTCCACATTTCCCTCTGAGAATCTACACATTCAATTTGTGGTTAATATAAAAGTCTGTCCAGCGACCGTTGGCGTGTACGTCACCAATTGTATATGACGTCGATCGTGAACACTGTTGCCAAACGTAATAAATAATCTTAAATCTAAATAGCTAACCCAATTTTCAACAAAATGAGATATTTTGCATGTTTGACATGGCGGGCATTTTTAGCGGTAAATTCAAATTGACCATTATTCCCTACCAGAAATGTCTATCTATATGGAATCCATATTCATCGATCGATAAATCGAACTTAATTACAAAATCTTCTAGGTTACTCGGCGACTGTCAAACGTGAAATGCCGATCACCGGCGCGTTGGTCGAGAGGGTCCGACAACATTGCAAATTTTTCAACTAAATGACAACTTAACAAACATTCAACTTATTTTCATTACTCGGAATGTTAGATTCTCTTGAGAGATACATACGATTTGATATGTTAAGAACAGAATATTTGTTGAAATTAATGATCCGGTCACTATCACCATATAACTACTTTTTCAGAAAATTACTTACGACAGATATGAATTTTGACCATTTCGAATTTTATTTATTTGGGTAGGCAGCCTTGCGTCGTTATTTGCGCATGACTGTGACGTACACGCCAACTTAGACTGGACAGACTATAAAACTGAGCATTGCAATTGAGATATAAAGTATAGTGTAGGTTAGATAACTGAAAATAATCTGTTTTACAGGTGAGTAAGCGCAAATATGATTCATAACTTCTCAATAATTTCTCAAGAATGTTACCTACCTTGATTATTGCTACATTTAGGATATAGTTTTGTCTTAAGTATCATTTGCTACTCTATATGTGTTTCTGAAAGTCATAAATAAAAAGTACAGGGTGGGCCAATTTCAATGGAATTTGGAGGTTTAGATTTCTTCTATATATATAAATATACATATATATATATATATATATATATATATATATAATATTATATATATATTATATATATTATATATATGTATATATATATATATATATATATGTATATATATTATATAATATATATATATATTATATATATATTATATATATTATATATTAATATATTATATATATATATATATACTATATATATACTTAGATGAAGTGTTAGTGGGTATTAGGATTTATTGATGTTCACTTAGAAATTATTCAAATTTACTTCCAATTTTGTTACGGTATTCAGTTTCATCCTTCAATCGCCTTTCGGGGTACGATGACCCACATTCAATATTTTCTCGTGGCCTAGCGCTATATTAGTTAAGCCAGAGTTATTTTTTTAACCAGTCATTTTAAAACTATAAAAATTGCAAAACAAAGAAAATTTTCAATATTATCGCAAATTACTCAAAATTAAAAACTTACCATTAATTCGAACACGAACACAAACATTTCTCTTCACAACTTACAACATGTAACAAATAAATAAATAAACTGACATTAGCAACTAATATATATGTCAACATGAGTTCTCGATATATTCGTCATATCTTCCTTTAAATTTCTTTTTCTTAAATTCTGGTCGCACGGTTCAGTTCGCTCCTTTTGGTACAAGACTCGAAGCTTCTGAAAGTGGTAAAGTGTCACTCAAAACACAATTAGATCTTGTCAACAAACTGAAAATAAATGGTTTTCTTACACTCACAGGTTGTTAAAATCCAATTCAAGCTTGAATTTGATTTTAATAACACAAAAATTTTGAAAACTGAACCCAACAAAAAGAAACGAGAAATTCATGAGATGATGGAAATAAAACAAAACCAAAATTCTATTAATGACAGAGAGGACTTAACAAATTATATTACAATTTAATTTAAATACTACTTCACCTAGGCAATAAGTATGTCAATCTGTGCTAATGTGTGTTGCGGTCAATGAGTAGAAGTGTGTGAGTGTAAGAAAACGATTTATTTTCAGTTTGTTGACAGATAGTGATGGATACCAGATCATGTTGACATATATTAGTTGCTAATGTCAGTTTATTTATTTATTTGTTACATGTTGTATGTCGTGAAGAGAAATGTTTGTGTTCGTGTTTGAATTAATGGTAAGTTTGTAATTTTGAGTAATTTGCGATGATATTGAAAATTTTCTTTGTTTTGCAATTTTTATAGTTTTGAAAAAGGCTTGGAAACTAGCCGAAACGTAAACAAAATTGGAAGTAAATTTTGAATAATTTCTGAGTGAACATCAATAAACCCTAATACCCACTAACACTTTATCTAATCATATTTCAAAAAAAATGTTTAAGAAACTTATTAACTATATATATATATATATATATATATATATATATATATATATATATATATATATATATATATATATATATATATATATATATACTGCTGATTATGATGGGGGAAAAAAATGGTTGCTTGAAAAATTCACAGGGAAAACTTGGTAGCTATAAACATTAGTACTGAATTTAGTTATAAAATATATTAATTCGATTGAAGCAAGTGCCAAAAAATTGCATTTATTTTCTACTGGAATACCTGGATATATTATGTTTACTTTGATTATTGTTATTCTTCCTGCAGTTCATTATTTAAGCTGCATAGTGAATAACTACAAATTTTTAATTATAAAAATCATGCATATGTAACATCAAATTTTTAGAAGCTTAGGCGGGGCATCGTATAAAAAGGGTAGGTAAACAAACACTGTTCTAAAGCATGAGCAACGAGGCCTCTATGCTGCGCGTCCTAGACTCAACGTTGCGAATGTTTTGGAGGCAATTATGCATTGTGTCATTATGTTTTATGAGTGCGTAGTTATAATAAAAATAGTAGTGATAACTACAACCATCTTAATTGAAAAAAATCGAATTAATCATTTCTATGCATTTTATCGAGTGGGAAGATAAATGTCATTTGTCATTTCATTCAATTATTAAACGTCATTGTTATACGGGAAGAAGATTCACGTCACATTTTCAATCAGCCTCCAGAAAATATGTTTCTATTTTCCGAAGCTGTTGCCATTTGTTGAATTTTTCTGCAGAAGAAGCGAAATGTGTTATTTGCTTATGAGTAATGTGAGAAGAGTAGGATATGTAGTAGACCTGTGTCGATCGTGATTGATCGAATCTTTTTGATTCGATCGCAACCTGTACACAAGTGATCGGATCACGGATTTCTGAAAGACCCGATCTTATCTAACCCGATTATCAGTTGCCAAGACAAACCAAATTGCACTTTATTTTCCTATATGTTTACATAACAGTATATAACTAATCGCTTGCTCATAAAATCATCAACATATTTTCATTCATTGCACTCTTTCTCGTGTTATTTTGAATTTTGATACGTAATCCAAAAAGAACCGATTTTTGCGGGAACGCTCGCGTAGAAGATTCGCGACCTGTCGATCCCTCTGTCTTTTGGGTCGCGAACTCGATCGCGTCGTGATCGAGATCGAATTCAGTTTGAGATCGAATCAGTGACATAAGTAGGTATTTTAGGTATTTTATATTCAGGTTTTCCTTGCGTGTTTTAAAGAACTTAGTTGATATTATCGTCGTCTCCTCTATCCACATTTATATATAATTATACATTAATGAAGCGTCGGTTATGTATGCAAAAAATATCAGTACCATGTGAGAATTGTGAGAGGATATTTTGGAAAGCCGGAATGACTATCCATGATAAAAAAAGCTCTTCAAACCCGAAAAACGCCTCTCAAATTTTATTTCTTAATCACAATTTGGAGTAAATTATCATTCTTGATATTAAAACCAATTAAATTTATTTCCTCTTCTTAACATTTTTATTATATTTTCCACTCATGTGGGTTATGTTATTAATATAAATATTCTACCCATCACCGGTTCAGCATTCGTCATTCGTTACAAAGGAACTGCGACCTGCGACCCAAATGGTCATGATCGATCGATAAAGGTCTAATCTGTAGTAATAATTGGTATTCGTCCTTCAGAAACTGGGAAATGACGATTCCAATACTAAGTATGCTCAAATTCTTACCAAGAATCTTGCACTACGTCCAAAAAATATCACTACAAATCGAGTTTTTTGGAAATATTCTAAAGGAGTATATCCAAATTATGTTTTTAGAATCAATACATTTGGAAAGTGCTCTTCCTTATACCACTGTTTCTGAATTTGCCAGACGTAGATAAATACACGGGACATACTTTTACATGGACATCTGCTACGATTGTGGCTAATGGAGGGATGAATCTAGATCAGTGGTTCTTAACCGGTGGTCCCTGGAAGCACCCGAGGTGGTCCGCGAAGCCATCCTAAAAATGTCGAATAACTCAAATAATTGAATGAGTCGCGTTCGATCATTTCAGCCCCCTTCACTCTACTTGTCTTTTCAATATATGCAGTCCTTGTTTTGCAATGCAATGTGATGATTCTGACGACGTTTCACAATGCTGTCAATTACTTGTATTTGCTCGATTTCTGCATGACAATGAATCATTGAAGGAAGAGTAAGAATTCTGAATACTAAAGTCTTCTTTTCCACACAGAGGAGTATTGGCTTTCCAAAGGAAATATGCTTTCAAGATTGTATGAACTGAGTGAAGTGAGAGTATTTTTATCTCTTAAGGATAACAAAAAATTGCTGGAACAGTTCTGTTAGTCCAAATATCAAATAAGCTTTCCCAAGCTCATTTATTTAATAATTTTTTTTATTTGGTTTAATGATTCGATCGCGTGGAGTCATAAGCGTACTATAGATATCTTACACTTTCAAGTACATTTGTATGATTTTCAGAAATACGAGTATTAACGTATTTTCATAATTTCTATTCAATATGTCTGCCAAGTAGGCAGTCTTGTGCGTGATGCTTGTATGACCAGTATTATGTAGTTGATTTTTTGCTCAAATAAATAAATTGGACAAATAAATAAATTCAACTCCAAAAGTCAGAAAATTTAAAGTTTCACGGCATTGGCAATATACTTGAATATGAAGGTAAAATCGATGCGTTTATCGCTAAAATCGAGTTATGTATCAACAAGATCAAAAGACACAATTTTTTTGCGTTTGATGATAAGTATCAAATAATTGGGAACACAATGCCAAAGAAAAAGAAGAATTACAAAACAAACATGATACTCCATTTAACAAATTTAAAAAATGATTTCAGTCGTTATTTTCCGGACTGCGAGGGCAACAGGTATTCAGAAACTAGTGCGCAATCCTTCCATTCTCAGAGGTTTTGGGGTTCTTGATGAAATTGAAAATTAATGATGATGCAACATGACAAACATATATTCGAAGCAAAAAAAATCTTGAAGATTTCTCTCCCAAAGATTCAAGATATACTTACGTTATTTGACTTTACTTTCATCAACATATTTATATGAGCAGGGGTTCTCGACGCTTTGATAATGAAAAAAAACCACCGAAATCTTGCCGACATGTGTTTGACTTTCAGTAGCACTAGACCAAGGATTCAAAAGTTAGTTAAGACTATCCAGTCATAAAAATCTCATTGAAATAAAACATTATCAGTGTTTAATCTATTAATAGATAGAACAACCGTTTTTTTTTCCAACATTTTGAAGGTAATATGTTCAAAAAGCTGGTGGTCCGTGACAAAGGCAAATTTTGTTAAATGGTCTCTCATTATGAAATAGGCCAAGCTACAGAGATTTAGAGTGAGCATTTTGTGCAAAAAGTGTTAGAAGAAAACCAGCTCCGCCATTGTCTGTCAAATAGTTCCACATGATACAGTGATATGTTTTTCACTCGACTTTATTATTTATATCTTTGTTATTAACAATTTTATGCAAAAAATCGCGTTTTTCTTAGTTTTTTGCTTATAAAATTGAAACTATCAGAGTAATCGTGATGGTTTCAATAGACTTATTGTAGAAAATGAAAAGACGAAAAAAATGAGAGGTCGGACGACTCAATCAGACCCTCAGTCTAAGGGAAAATTGGAAAAAGCCGGCCAAAATGCGCATTTTGTTTTTTTTGAAAAAGTTCAAACCCGGTTTATTTTTTGAGTTGTAGCGTAGATCCTCTGGCCAGTATTCAGCTATTGATATGAGCTTCATTTGTGCGAAGATCAGGAACTGTCCCGATGCATAGTTTTTGATCTGTAGCCATTTGATTATGTTACTAATGCAATTTTCCAAGCAGACCTGAATGCGACAGGTATGGTCCGATTTCAATTTACTAAAATGATTTTGAAAGTAGAATTCTCATAGTTCAAAACGTTCATCTTGGTTTTTCATAAAAACGCTGAGAAATATGTTAAAAATAAAGCTGAACATGACAAAAAGCGGCCGAGCGCGTGAGAGTAATTGAAGATTGGGGGTTTACAATTATTATCTGACAACGTTTAGAAATTACTGTCACGTTCAAAATGCCGACGCTTTCGAATGTCATACTTCTCCTTGCCTGCTGCTCTACCCCCACTCTTCAACTACTCTTACGCGCTCGGCCGTTTTTCGTCATGTTCAGCTTTCTTTTTAACATATTTCTCAGCGTTTTTGTGGAAAACCAACGTTTTGAACTATGAGAATTCTACTTCCAAAATCTTTTTAGTGAATTGAAATCAGACCTATCTGTCGCAATCAGGTCTGCTGGAAAATTGCATAGTAACATAATCAAATGGCCACAGATCAAAAACTATGCATCGGACAGTTCCTGCTCTTCGCACAAATAAAGTTTATATTGATGAATAATACTAACTGGAGGATCTACGCTACAACTCAAAAAATAACCGAGTTTTGAACTTTTGAAAAAACTGCATTTTGGACGGTTTTTTTCAATTTTCTCTCAGACTAAGGGTCTGATCGAGTCGTCCGACCTCTCGTTTTTTTCGTCATTTCATTTTCTACAATAAGTCTATTGACATCATCACGATTACTCTGATAGTTTCAATTTTATAAGCAAAAAACTAAAAAAAAACGGCGATTTTTTGCATAAAATTGTTAATAACAAAGACATAAATAATAAAGTCGAGTGAAAAACATATCACTATAGCATGTGGAACTATTTTACACACAATGGCGGAGCTGGTTTTCTTCTAACACTTTTTACATGAAAAAATCTCTGTAGCTTGACCTAAAAAGGTTAAGAACCATTGATCTAGATCATTGATTCCCAAACTGGTGCAGGTGGACCCCCAGGGGTCCCCTGGAGACTTGACGGGGGTCTACGTTGGCGTGACAAAAAAATGGGGGTTCACAATTCGTAAGCGGGGGTCCACGAAAATTTGTCTGGTTTCGATATTGAAGAACTAAAATATTGGCTTGACTTCACCTATCAATGTAGCCAGATAATACTTCAAGAAGTTCAGCGACTGTTACTTGTCCAAACCAGCATATTCCATATTCAGTACAACGCGTCGAGACTTGCAAAGCACCACTGTCCGTCGTCCGCAACTCTTGTTCAGACTTATAAAGGAACGAAATTCGACTTGTGGTGTGTGAACTTGCAACTTTTTTTGATTTTTTACCAATATAAGTACGAATGCCAAGGATAAACGTTACTCATTTGTCTTTTGAATTTCGAGAAGAAAAATAAAGTGAAGCGATGATAGTGTTTGCCAGTGTCGGAAAAAGTGTACGCTGTCACAGGTAGAATGCCTTGATGAGAATATTCAGACATACGTTCAAAATTCAATTGCCCTGCATGATAACTTCAAAATCAGTTTTGAAAATATTCTGACGATGCAAATACCACCATGCATTATAAATCCATTTAATGAAACGTAAGTGAAGAATGTGATATTACAAGAGAAGCTACTCTAGCTTAGCACTAACAGTGTTGAAGTTGAAATTTAAAAAATGGTATCAAACATTTTGTCTGCAAGCAGAAATACCCGAAAAATATCCTGGACTGTGTGGAATTGCGAAAAAGCTTTTGATAGCGTTTCCCATCCATATCTTGTCGAAAAAAGTTTTAGTGCCGTTACCTACAATTTAACAAAAAAAGGAATAGATTTGCGGTTATTTCTAACAAAACTGAAGCCAAATATTGATTATATACTGTCAATCCATCAAGTACATCACTCCTATTAAAATAATGACTATTTTGTGATTGTCATTGTAGAAGTTACGTTACGTTATTAAGTTATCATATTACAATATAATGTAAACCTTACAATGTAATATGATAACAATTATAATAACTAGTGTATTAATTACATATTTGAATAAAAACAACACAAGAAAATATACTATTCATCTTTTTATTTTTACCACTCCGAATGGGAGGGGGGAGTTTTCTTAATAAAATAAGTGAGAGTTGATTGGTTGGATCCAACTTTACTTTTTTGACATCTACTCACAGCCCAATCAATTAATTAATTAAACAATAAATTCTCACTTTTCTTTCAAAGAATGTTAATTCGTTGTTGGAATTCAGCCGCAACACAAATTTCCATAGTTAGATCTAATCTTCAAATTTTTTGTTGAGTTTTGCGAATATGGTAGAAATGTAGCTGCAGGGGGTCCACCGGAACCAGCAAAATTTTCAAAGTGGTCTATGAGAAAAAAAGTTTGGGAACCTCTGATCTAGATGAACTGAAACGCCAAGTAGGTTGGAAATCCTCATCGGCAGCGGTTAGTGATATTCAAGAGTTTGTAACAAACAACCTGTATGTTTCAAAATTAGTTGCTGGATTTGTCGAGAAAGGAAGCCAAATTGGGTGTAATATTTCTTTAAACTCTGATAAAGTCGTTGAAAATTCAAATATCAGTTATGCTGCAAGTAACATAACAATAACCAATAATCAGCATTGTACGTTTAATATTCAATTACAATAATTTTTCTGTTCATATAGTGTTTCGGCAACAAATGTTGACTGTTTCTACTAAACAACATGCAACTATTGACAATTTTAGTAGCTTCAGTGGAAACAAGAAATTTATGTGTATGTTGCCATAAGTTTCTACCTATGGCAACAAAGAGAAACATTTAGCAACAATATGTCCCTCAATGTTCCTACAGTGGAACCGTTGCTTGAAGATGTAAACAATTTGATTAATATGACAATTCACAACAAATCTGATAAATCTAATTTTAATAACTGAGATTGAATTCTCGCACATCACTTGGTGAAACATCATAAAGAATAAAGTATAAAATTTAAAATAAAAAACACTTGGCTTATGTTTCACAATATAAAAGATATTTAGATACTGTTTTTAGCAGTAACGAAAAGTCGACATGTTTCCAGTTATGAACTCATTATCAAGACTGACTACAGGAGAGTATTACATCGTATTTTATGAAACAGACAATAGCAAAGGTGATACCTGAAAATCAATTTGTTCGTTTACAAGGGGTAATTGACTATTATGGGCGGAACTTATTTCGAGAATTTCAAGAAGGTCAAGGCGCTTTCCTTTGTTACCTGAATGTAACAATTTGGTTTTGTTGAAATCCAGGAAGTGATTGAATTTTATACAATGCTCAGAGAAGCCAGTGGTATTTTTGTTTTGTAAAATTGACTTTTTATGTTCTTCAACACGAATATTTATATTCCTTCCTGTCTGTCCGATATAGAAAGCAGGACATTCGTCGCAAAATATTTTATAGACACCACTGTTTTCTCCGATGTTAGATTTTTGTTTATTATTGACCAAGAATGACTTCAAGTTTCTTTTATTTGTACAAATTGTTTTAACGTTATTTTTCGATAGTCTGATACAAATTTTGCTACTCAAACTAGGCACATAATTTATTGGGAAGTATTTTTGTTCTTCATTAATAGTTTGCGTAAGGTATATTGAATGCAACAAATACTTTATTCGTTTTTTGATATCGCTTGTCGATAACAATGAAAGATGTCGGTTACAATGAAAGTCTTATCGACAAGCTCATTGGAAAAAAACGAATAAAGTATTTGTTGCATTCAATATACCCCACGCAAACTATTAATGAAGAACAAAAATACTTCCCAATAAATTATGTGCCTAATTTGAGTAGCAAATTTTGTAACAGACTATCGAAACATAACGTTTAAACAATTTGTACAAATAAAAGAAACTTGAAGTCATTCTTGGTCAATAATAAAGAAAAATCTAACATCGGAGAAAACAGTGGTGTTTATAAAATATTTTGTGACGAATGTCCTGCTTTCTATATCGGACAGACAGGAAGGAATATAAATATTCGTGTTGAAGAACATAAAAAGTCAATTTTACAAAACAAAAATACCACTGGCTTCTCTGAGCATTGTATAAAATTCAATCACTTCCTGGATTTCAACAAAACCAAATTGTTACATTCAGGTAACAAAGGAAAGCGCCTTGACCTTCTTGAAATTCTCGAAATAAGTTCCGCCCATAATAGTCAATTACCCCTTGTAAACGAACAAATTGATTTTCAGGTATCACCTTTGCTTTTGTCTGTTTTATAAAATACGATGTAATACTCTCCTGTAGTCAGTCTTGATAATGAGTTAATAACTCGAAACATGTCGACTTTTCGTTACTGCTAAATACAGTATCTATATATTTGTTATATTGTGAAACATAAGCCAAGTGTTTTTTATTTTAAAGTTTATACTTGAAATCTAATTTTATTTATTGAAGCGGTTACCAAACAACCTTTATTAGCACGGCGCGCGATAAAGACCGGATGATGCTCGATTTTGTTTTTGTTTCGGATGGTTTATGATACATAAATACTAGGAATTATTTTATTTACTAACAATTCAAATAATATTTAATTAAATATTAATTTCCACATAAAATTGAATGTTTACCATATATCAAGTAGTCTTAATAACATAAACATTGTTCACTACGTTCATTGATATATTCCAGTATCGACCAGAGAGTTCTGATCTGATTAGAATGAGTCTTTCTCCATCTGGATTCAGTAAGGTGAAATATCACCTACAGTATATTCCTAAAATAGCGCAACAATACTTCAAGTTATTCAAGTGGAGGAAGAATTTGAAGCTGCTTGATATTGGAACTGGTCCCGGACATCTTCTGTTTGAAGTGGAACCTTTATTTCCGAAAGATTATGCAGAAATTGTGTGCACGGATAAGTTAGAACATATGGTTAAGCATTTCAGTTCCTTAAAAAGAGATCCTAGGATGTCTAGTTTACAAATGGACATACAAACTACGAATTTACCGAATCAACTGAAGGGTCGGTTCGATTTTGTTTTCTCGAGCAACTGTTTAATGTATTTATCTAATATCAGGTACTGTAGCATTATCTTATAGTTTTTCAGAAATTCAGAAAACTTTTTACAGGAAAACGTCCTTATTCACTAATTCTCTCATAGACCAGTCATCTTAAATTAGGTGGAAATCTCGGAAAATCGACATACCCAGTATATTATCACGCAAAAACTTGTATTTTGGAATTCTCAAATTGTTCTCAACAGTCACATATAATTGGATGGTCGCAAATGTTAAAGTCAGGGGTCAAATGTCACAAAAATCAATTTTTTTCATTATTTCTGCAAATATCTCGTTTTCTATGGGTTTACGCTATTTGTATTCATTATTAATATTGTAGAGAATTAAATTCTCCACAACTTTCTCATTTAACATTTTTTCATACCTCAAACTGTTTTTGAGATAGAGGGCTGAGAGCGCGCGGTCAGTGAATCATGTGAGGTCAACTGGTAGTCTCGATCGAAAAATCGTAATATTGAGGTTATAAATTATTGCTTAATATATAATTATCATTTTTTATTAACTTTTATATTAAATTTAATCTTAATTCTAAAACTTGCTGCAGCATTTGAAGAAGAAAATTGTCCGGTTCAGAGATTTGAAAGGTTTGAAATGCAAACGAGTGGAGCAGCTCACCAATATTTCAATCAGGTTTATTATCAAATTCAAACTTGGTTAGGGCATGATTTAGAACCCCAGGAATGGGGTTGGACAATGTGTGAAGAATTCCTGGAACCTATCATGACAATTTTTTTGCCTGCTTCAGATTAATTACTCAATACAATATTCTATAACTGCAAGAGTGACTGTGGCTCAAGATGTGGATGCAGGAAAGCGGGGTTACAGTGCTCCTTAACTTGCGGCCAGTGTTATGGACAAGCGCTGTACCATATCAGACCGATATTAATGACGATAGAAATCAAGAATTAAGGTTGAGCCACACATATCCGCACCGTGTCCGCACCGAGACACGACCGTGTCACGGCCGTGTGTCAGCCAATAAGTTTAAAGCCACACATTTCCGTTACACGGCCGCATGACAGCCGTACTACAACCGCAAGAACTATAAAACAATGTAGTTCTCTTTCTTCGTCGTAATATAGATATAAAAAAAAAACTACTGGGATGAAAATGAGGGAACTGAGTGTGTATCCTTCGGAACTTTGGACTGCATTCATTCGAAAACACCCTGATTGAAAGCGATTTAGGTTTATAATTGTGTTTGTCGGTGTCATAGGAATATAATATGGTCGGTGTCCTGCAGTGAACTTTATTTAAAATTGAGTTCACTGGTATCCTGTAATAAAACATCTCTTTCGAAAAACATGCCAGAGTCCCAGACCGGATGATCGTATTGTTCTCTAGTCTATAATCAATCTTTTCCAGACTTATGGGATTGGATACAATAGTAAGAACAACAGATGCACAACAAACAACATGTCTTTATTTGAATGGCCGAACTTAGAGACTTACGAGAATTGAAGATTGAACAGTAAAAAAATTTTCAATACTATCGATTTCTCTAGGGTGAACAGAAAAATTGCCAACCCACCAGCTACGCTCTAGTCTTCATTTCTACTATATGCCGAGAATCCATCGGAGAAAGCACCGTGTCCGTCAAAAAGTAAAGCATGAACTATCTCGCACGGTGCGGAGATGTGAAGACAGCCCCATAAGAAAGCACGAGGCTATTCATCACCGAGACATGGCCGTGACACGGCCGTGTGTCGGTGCGGACACGGTGCGGACAAGTGTGGCTCAAGCTTCACTTGGAGACAAATCATTGAAGATGCTAATGAAGAGGAACTTGAAATTCTGCAGCAACGCGACGATGACGACGATGATGAAGAAGAACAAGAAGAAGATGAAGAAGAAGAGAATTGAAATTAGAGCTTCCTCTCCAAATTTTTATTAATTTGGACAATAATAAATCTATAAAATGACAGTTTTAATAAAAAAATTCATTAAGAATTTATTTCTTTTCTTCTTTATTTATATAGAAAGTCATTAGTAAAAATTAGACTAGAATTAAAATATAATTTAAGTATTTTCCTCAACAATTTTTTAATTACACAGCCAGGTGAGTGTCATTAAATAAGTTGCACTTTATATACGAGTTTACGATCGGGACTAACAGTTGACCTCACATGATTCTCTGACCCCGCGCTCTCCGCCCTCTATCTCGAAAACAGTTCGAGGTATGAAAAAATGTTGAATGAGAAAGTCGTGGAGAATTTAATTCTCTACAATATTGATAATAAATACAAATAGCATTAAACCCATAGAAAACGAGACATTTGCAGAAAATATAAATTTTTTTTGTGAACTTTGACCCCTGACACTTGCGACCATCCAATTATAAGTGACTTTCGAGAACAGTTTAAGGATCTCAAAATACAAGTTTTTACGTGGTAATATACTGGGTATGGCGATTTTCCGAAGTGAACCCCATATAATGACTGGACTATTAACATTATGTTGGAATAGAAATGAATTCCTGGCTTATTTCGTATATATCCTTTCAGGTTTGATTTACCTTCATTCGCTTTCGATAAAAACGAAGCTAAAAAATTGACGTAATTATTTTTCCTTAATGAATCAAATATCGTTGTGTTGGTGAAAACTTCGACATTGTTTTGGTAGTTTTTGATTAGCTGTCTATTTATTACAAAGTTGACCCACTACCGTCCTTTGTTTCTCAAATTTAAATAGCAACTCTGGTTTTCCATATGGCGCCCATCTTTGATTTTCACAAATTCTGGAAGCTCTTGAGATGGGCTTTCCAATTATATGTCACTTCATGGAAAAGTTATCCGTTTCGATCGAGAATTTTTGCACCTGTGTCATTTCAGGTTCAATGTTCCATTTGGAGAATAAACGAAGAAGCTAAATTTATTTGAGCTTAGAATGCCTCTCGGATTCATAAAGGGTATGAATAAATTGTTCTGATAATTTCCGAGAAATGTATGATATATTACCATTGACGATTTATGGAATATTTTGAATTTGCAGATAGAATTGCTTAGAATCTACAACCTTCAACGGAGATATTTCATTGGAGATATTGCATGATTTTCCTTTCAGGAATAGGGTTGCTAACCATAATGAATAATCACTTCAAGATAAATCCTTTCTGTAGATTCAGAGTGAAGTCATTAAAGAATATTTATTATTTGTCATAACCTACTATTCGAATAACTTAATTGAAATATAATTGAAAAGCTCATCTTAAGGCCATAAATAATAATATTAAAAGATTTAGATGGCCGCTATATAAAAAACAAAATTGTTTTTAATATCTGAAAAACAGATGACGGTAGAAGACCAATAATGTCATAAATCGAATACTAATCAAAAAGTACTTTTACAATATAACAGTATATACATATATATATATATATATATATATATATATATATATATATATATATATATATATATATATGTATATACAAATATATGAGGTTAATTTGCAGAAAAATAAAGTGATTTAAGTCAGTGGTAGAGTTCAGAAATGAAACTTCTGGATTTTCATTTCTGTAAATAAAATGATACAGTTTATTATTATCATGTGTAGTGTTTCTTGCTATTCCATTTTCAGTTTTTATAAGTAGAATGAACAACAGTATCACTCAGTATATATTATATATATACATAATTAAGTTTAATAGATATAATTTATGTATATTTTCTAAGCTCATTAAGTATTTGAAATCCAGTATTTCCTGGAAAGGTAAATTTTAGGGAAAATATTTTAAAAACGTCTGTATTCTTGATATAAATTTGAAACAAATTAATATTTGTGTATGTCACAAAAAAAACTAATTTTTTCAACTTTCAAACATATGTACCCCTAAAGAAATTAATTCTTGTAAGTATATCGTGTAATTTCTTGAACAAGCAGGATTGTACTTGTCTTTATGAACCACCTGTATCCTGTATATATATATATATATATATATATATATATATAATAAAAAAAAAAAATATATATATATATATATATATATATATATATATATATATATATATATATATATATATATATATGGGAACTGAATCGATCGATATAGAACAAAGTCCGGATCAGAAAATTTTTAAAATTTAGATGATTACTAATGTCGCTATGGCCAATCCAACCAAAATAATTACAAGCAGCTGGCACTTCCGCTTATACCGGAAGTCGATGCCAACTTGCTTATATATTTTAGGGTTTTCGAAAAGAGCATAAAATTCGGAGTCGAAAATGTGAAGAATACCCCATGCCTAAACCTAGCCGTTTCAGAGATATTTGATATTTTATAGAAAATTTGACAGGTGCAACGTTTTACAAGAACCAGTATAACTTTCTTCCTGTAGAAGATACTCATTTGTTTCTTGTCACATGAAAGGAACACAAGAAGAACTACTTTCTACAACTGAAATTAATTCAATAATATCATACCAAGTGTTCCGTTTTTTGCGTTACATTTCGTCAACTTCAAACCGCGAAAACTTTAGGTCAAATGGAACACCCTGTATTTTTTTACGTCAAGTTGTGTGAAATTGAATTCCCCTTTTTCTGATATTGGCATTGTGAGAGTTAACTTATAACTTAAGTTGTAAGTTGTTAAGGTTACAACTTCTTGAAATCTTTGCGATTTTATTAGAAATTCATGAATTGTTGTAATCATTTCATCAAAATAGCCATGATTATAAACAATCAGTCATTATCTTATGTCAAAAAATGCCAGCACGTTTAAATTATACCCACGAAGACTTTTCAAATTTGTGTATTATTTATGGAGAATATAATGAAGTAATATCAAGAACTTGCAGCACATTTGCTACTCGATATCCAGAAAGACAGAAACCGTCAGCAAACACTGTAAAATGCATACTGGAAAATTTTAAAAATAATGGCTCTGTCAAGGCAAAAATTCAAAAAAGAAAGCCTATTGTTGATGACGAAAACATAGAAATAGTCATTCTGGGATATTTTCATGCATTTCCAAAGATGTCATTAAGTCAAGCTGCTCTGGAATCAGGACTATGCAAGGATTCAATTCACAGAATCTCATTAAAACATAAGTTTCATCCGTTTCTATCCCATATGGTTCAAGGATTAAAGGAAACAGATTTCCTAAGAAGACAGAATTTTTGTGACTTCATTCTAATAAGGTCTGAGGGTGACGATTCTTATTTAGGAAATATTATATGGACAGATGAAGAAGAATTTACCAAAATTGGACTTTTTAATAGACACAATTCGCATTATTGGAGTGACTCAAATCCCCATATATTCAGAGAGCGAAACTTTCAGAAAATTTGGCAGTTCAATGTTTACTGTCCCATGAGAAATGATGGAGTGGTGAAATTACAATTCTATCAGGAAAATTTAAACGGTAAATTAAATTTTCTCTTCTGCTAATATGTACTTATAGGTGAATTTTTGTTTTTTTTTACGTTAAAGATATCTGAATATCTTACAAAATTTGAATAATAACTATTTAATAACTAAATTTCATAGAGAGATCAACGTGCACACTCGTTTCGCGCGATCTTTTCTACAAATATTTAAGTATTGAAAACTGAATTTAAGAAATTTTTAACATACTAATTTGTTGATAAGAGACTCAGTAGTCGAGTGAAATAGTTAGTTTGTGATGAAATAAGTTATTTCGTAAGTAATTCGAGTTTTATCAGACATTCAACTGATTAGTGAATTGAAGGTGCTTAAAAAAATATATAATACATCAACATAAGCAGGTGTCACATTGCAGTAGCAGATAATGACGCTGACCTTCAGGCCTTAAAATGAAGCATAAACTGCGATATTATCGGTGACCACAAATCCCATATCGCGTGCGACATTTGCGAAACTACCCAGTGTTCAACATGTGGCGGATTTTCAGCATCGGAAGTTCGCTGCTTTCCGCTTAGAGAAAGAAAAATTATATTACTGTCTACCAACTGCAAAGACGGTTTTTCTAAGAATACTGGAGAATCAAAAGTATTGAAAACAGAGAATGCTAAGTTAGAAAGTATTAACAAAAATTTAATTGAAACAATAAATAAATTAGAAATTTAAATATCAACACTTGAAGATCGCAATGAAATTAAAGTACAAGCAACCCATGAAACTTGGAAATCTTTCGAAAAAAATTGTTTTCAGATATTGATGTAAAACTAGACAATATATGTTATTCATTTGGGAAGAAACTGAATGATTTTAAGAAGGAATTAGATGTGAATAAACAAAGTAGCCGAGAATAAGAGAAAAATGGTGAAACTACCAAAGTAATTAGTCACAAGGTTGTGCAAGACTTCAGGAACTTTCAGCGTACGAAAGAAGTAGCACAAAACCAAAAAGTTAACTCGATTAATACTGATTCATTGAGTGAGCTACAGTCACTTCACAGATCCAGAAAATCATCTGATAATGAAATTTAGCAAAGGATTATAATGGGAGAGATTATAAATATAAATAGCTATACCAATAATAAATGGACGGAAGTTGCAAAAAAGAAGAGGAACAAACATTCTAATAAAAATCCTATCAAAGGAAGATGCTAGAGAAGCTGTTTTAAATACCCAAAAATCATTGTTTGTTGGACAAAACAAGAATTCTCATTTACTACAGGCTCAGCCGCAATACTCTAAAAAATGGTATTTTATTTCGAGACTTCAAAAAGACACAACAGAAGGCAAAGTGAAAGAATTCCTGAAATCACTGCATGAATCGAATGACTATTGTGTAGAAGAAATAAACGCAAATCACATCAATGCCAACTATAATATTTTAAAATTGGAATTCCGTTCAGCATTTCAGAAGAAATTATGTCTGCCAATCTTTGGCCATTTGGTACCATAATTAATAGATTTTACTTCAAAAAACTAGTCTACTTCAAAAAACTAAGATACGAAATCAACTGATCAAAAAGAAACTCTTCCTAAAACAAGCGCAACTCAAAATTTTCAGTAACCAGTACCGTGCAAGGCAACCGGCTAGGGGTTGGAAAGACAGATCAAGTATCTGTTTCGCATATAAATATTAGATCTTTAAATGCTGGTTTTCAAGTATTCAGAGATATTATGTCAAAAGAAAACTACAGCATCATTGCTCTCAGTGAAGCATGGTTAAGCGCGGACTCTGATGATTACAGTTTTGCTCTTAATAATTACGAGCTTATAAGAAACGATCGTCATTCTCAAGGAGGGGATGTAGGAATTTATATTAAAAAATTATATAATGCAAAAACTTTATAAAAAAGTAATCAGGAACACAAAATAGAACAATTGTGGATTTCAATAAACATTCGAAGAAAGAAGGTTGGCGTTGGAGTAGCGTATAAACCCCCAATCATTTCTTCTAGCCATTTAAATGGGTTGTCAAGTGCAATTGAACAGATTTTCCTCGAAATGGATTACATTATAATTTTGGGTGATGTAAATATTAATTTATTAAATGCTACGTCGTATGATACATTACATAGCTTTTAAAAGTATGCTATCCAGTATTGGAATGAAACAAATAGTAACTTCCCCTCCTAGAATAACAAGGACGTCTGCGTCATTAATTGATGTGATATGCGTGAGTAAAGCATTAGTAGTAAATAATGTGGTAGTCAGCGATCTACTCACAGAAATTACTGATTACATGATGACTTCCTGTAAAGTTTTTCTTGAAAATGACTCTGAAGAACCGCAGGGTTATTTTAGCAGAAATTTAAAAGGTTTAAATTTGGAAAATTTTGCTTATGATGCTAGCAGGGTAAATTGGACTGAAATAGAATACATTTATGATATCAATTCTCAAATTGAAACGTTGAATAAAAATATTATTGACTCGTTTAATATTCATGCTCCTGTCAGATTTGTTAGTCCTAAGATGCAAAAACGCTTACCATACATTACTTTCACTATAAAAACGATGATGAAATTAAAAAATAACGCTTATAAAAGATATCAATCTAGCGGATTGGTGGGCCATCGTCAGTATTATATCGAACTACGTAATTATCTGCATAATGCCATCAAACGTGAAAGGACCGCTTATTACCAATATACACTTAGTAAAACTAATAGTGATCCTCGGCTTACGTGGCAGAAACTCAAAAGTATGGAAATAACTTCTAAACCAAAAAATCGGTTGGGTCCTGATTGGAATGTAAATACGGTAAATGACTTTTTCATCAATGCAGCGGGTCAATCACATATAGATCCCACCGTTTTGAGTTACTTTAGCGGAAATATTGCACATAATGTTGGACAGTTTTGTATTGACGAGGTAACAAATGAGGATATTATGAAGGTTTTTAAAAACATAAAATCGAATGCAACAGGCCTTGATCAAATTAATTTAAAAATGCTGAATATTATAATGCCCCACTGTATTGATTCCATGAAACATATTTTTAACTTTTCTATAAAATATGGAATTTTTCCCGATCTTTGGAAAAATGCTATAGTTATTCCACTCCCGAAAGTAAGGCTGAACCTTCTTACCCTGATGATCTTCGTCCAATCAGCATTCTCCCGACGTTATCAAAGTTTTTGGAAAGATTGGTGGCCAATCAATTAGTTATACATTTTAATAAAAATCAATTATTACCTAAAATGCAGTCAGGTTTTAGGAAGAACTATAGCACACATACAGCCCTGTTGAAGGTTGTAAACGATATTTCCAAGGCGATGGATGATTTTTTAATAACTTTTCTTGCTTTGTTAGATCAAACTAAAGCTTTTGATCTGATAGATAAGACATTAATGCTTGCTAAGCTGAAATACACTGGGGTGGATGGAAGAAGTAATCTTTGGTTCAACAGTTAACTATCGGATAGAAAACAATTAGTTAAAATTAATCAAAGTTGCTCGAAATTAACTCAAATCAAGAGTGGCGTGCCACAGGGGGGCATTCTCGGTCCTTTTCTTTTTATTATTTTTACGATGGATATTCCACAGGTTTTAAATGGGTGTCATTATCATTTATATGCAGATGATCTGCAAATTTATTCGCACTCCAAACTAGAAGATGTTGATCTCAACCTCCAAGTAATGAACAATAATCTTATGCTTATGAATAAGTGGTGCAGAAATAACGGTCTAAAACTTAATCTAAAAAAATCCGTAGCCTTGTGCATTTCTTCTGATCATATAAAATCTAAATTAGATCTTACTCGGATAAATATAAAAATTGATGATGTTGTGGTCAACTGTGTACACAATACAAAAAAATTGGGAATTTTGATTGATGATCGTTTATCTTTTCAGGATCATGTGAACAGCATATTTAAAAAATCATTTATCACATTCAGAATGCTTTATAGGTGCAAAGAACTAGTCACTAAAGAAACAAAATTGAATTTTATGAAGACTCTGATTCATCCGAGTATAGATTACTGTTGTCTTGTGTATTTCTATTTTCTACCAAGCTATAACAGAATTAAATTGCAGAGAATTTAGAATGCGTGCATGAGGTATGTCTGTCTAATTCCATATAGGCTTCACGTATCTCCATATTTGCACGAATCAAATGAGCTTAATATTGAACACCACATAGAATTGCTCGTTGTAACTTTTTTACAAAAATTAGTCTCATCACAGTGCCCTGACTATTTATTTCGTATTTTATTCAAGAGATCTACCATTCACAACAAAAGCATTAGAACTGATTCTTTCACTGTGCCAATACATAGAACTTGCAGATTTGAGGGAAGCTTCGCATAATGTAGCAGCGAAAACATTGAATAAATATTTGAGTGATCTGCATATGAGTTCTGGGATCGATTGCTTAATGCTTAAATTGTCATTATTTCAATGACTGGGTGAAGTGGAATATCTTCTTGTAGAACTTCGTCCTTTTGTATAGATAGTACATAAGAATTGCATTATTTGTTTATTATTAAGTTAATATGGTGTATCTTGGTTATTGTTTGTTTTTATTAAAATCTTTCTTTTATATGTACATGTCTATGCAATAAATATATATTCTATTTTATTCTATTCAGAAAATTTGCCTCTCGCCGAATATAGATACATTTTTTATCAGCACGACGGTGCTCCCCCACATAACGTATATTTAATTAATGATTATTTACAAGATATTTTTCATGATTAATGGATTGCCAATAATGGACCTTTCTTATGGCCTCCTCGCTCGCCCGATTTAATAGTTCTGGATTATTTTATTCGGGGAACTATCAAAAATGAAGTTTATGAGAGCCCATTAACAACCATTGACGATTGTATGCAGAGAGTAAGAAATGCCTTTCAAAACATATCACAGGATTCAATTAGAAGAGCTATCCATGAGGAACTAATCCGAAGGTGCGAAAAATGCGTCGGGGTTCGAGAGCGGAATTTTGAGCATTTATTACATTAAAATGAAATGGTATTTTAAATTGATCTTATCTCTGCTATTTCAGTTCATGCCATATCTTCAACTCGTTTTTCTGGATATCGAGTACAAATGGGCTGAAAGTTCTTGTTATTACTTCATCACAATAAATAAATTAAAAAGTTTTCGTTGGTATAATTTAAACATGCTGGCATTTTTTGACATAAGATAATGACTGATTGTTTCTAATCATGGCTATTTTGATGAAATGATTACAACAATTCATGAATTTCTAATAAAATCGCAAATATTTCAAAAAGTTGTAACCTTAACCCCCACAATGCTAATATCAGAAAAAAAGGAATTCAATTTCACACAAATTGACGTAAAAAAATTTAGGGTGTTCCATTTGACCTAAACAAGTTTTCGCGGTTTGAAGTTGACGAACGCGAAAAACGGAAAACTTGGTATGATATTATTGAATTAATTTCATTTGTAGAACGTAGTTCTTCTTGTGTTCTTTTCATGTGACAAGAAGCAAATGAGTATCTTTTACAGAAAGGAAGTTACACCGGTTCTTGTAAACCGTCGCACCTGTCCAATTTTCTATAAAATGTCAAATATCTCTGAAACAGCTAGGTTTAGGCATAGGGTATTATAATAACTGGAAAAGTATTGACTTTCAGAAAAAACTTCATAAAACAAAAGTTGCTTAGAATCAGTCAATTTATCGATTTTCGCACTTATTTTCAATGAAAATTGTTTCATCTCCAAGAAGGGGTGGCATCCACCAAATGCAACCCCCACCAAAGACGGACTCAAAATTTCCCGAGGAATCCGAATATAAAATAAAAAAGGGGGTTTGCTATTCATATATTTCAAGTAGGGTCTCGCAGGGCCCCAGGGGGACCCCGTGACCCCAATCTGATAGCGCCAATCGATTTCCAGGGAAATTTCCTTTCTCTTAAAAAATAAGCCGTCGTACCGGGACTTTTTCAACACGGTGTATATGTTGCTATACAGTTTGTGACCTAATTTAGAAGTTATAAATGAACAATCTTCCCAGATTCAAATAACTTATGTAATACGATGATAGCACTAGATGATAACTGAATATAATGTTCAATAGAACTATCTCATTCAAAAAAATTGAATTGGAACATAATCCTATTGCGAAAGGGAATCGGGATCAAGAGACCACACAGATACCCAGAAACGTTTACTAGTACACAATTTAATTTCATAAAATCATTGTATTGATATACTTTTTCATGTTAGTTTTAACTAATTTTTGAGAATTCAATTGTAGAATTTGTATGAGTGAAAAGTTTCATACCTTCGAAGCATAATTCTTAGTATATGAAGGGATTTTGACGTAATCAGCTTGCCTAGTTTCATAGCAAGACTTTTCGTTAATCTTTTGTTTCTTTATCCATGATATTGATTGATATATGTGCATTTTCCTAACAGTTAAGTTATTTTCCTCCTCATACAAAGAACAGGTAGAGGGTAAACGTTTTTTTTTTCAGAAATACACTATGCTTTCAGTATAGGATCTAAACCATTTTTATAGCACCCATCCCAAGTAATAAAACCATATCTTAAAATTTACTCGAGCAGAGCATTATAAACCTCGAGTAAATAATTTTTTGTCAAAATGTGCCCCAATCTATAGAATTTGTGAACTAGTTCTCCGAGTCTCTTTGCCAATCCATTTACCTGCTTATCCCAATTCAAAAACTGATAAGTATATATACTTTTTAATTAAATTTGATAAGTGTTGGGAGACATAATCGATATTTCTAGGCAAGCGTTTCTAAACACATCTCAACTACTCAGTCAGAATGGAGAATTATTTTTCATTTGGCCAAAAAGATGTGATGTTCACGATCTTTATAAAGGAATGAGCAAGATTGAAAAATGGGCACCCTACATGAGTGACTTCAAGAACTGGAATAATTATTTTGACACCAAAACTCCTACAGAAACTTTGAAAACTGAATTACAGCGAGTTGGTATCGAAGTTTTGAAAACAGAATTAATAGATGTGGCACTTCGAGATGAAAATGAGAAAAATCTAATAGGTAAGTAATTTATCGATATTGATTCGTTGTATAACAACAACAATAATGGTAGTCTCAAGTAGTTATATTTTTGAGAAGCAGAATATTTGAGTTCAATGCTACATTTACAACATGGCGCCGAGTGAATGTGACACGGAAAGCGAAGCTGGTGAAAATGATCGTAAAAGTGAAAGTTTAGGAGCAAAAATATTCAAATGTTGCTCCAAGCAAAACAAAAATTATGTGTGCAGATATTGCCTATCCTTGTTTCATGAAAGTTGCGCAAAAAGAATCAAAAACGTTATTTTTGAAAGTGAAACAGTTGTAGTGTGCTGTGAAAAAACAAATCAATCATTTGAATTACAAATAGGGCAAACGGGAATGGTAAATATGAAAAATAAATATCTTAAAGAGCTATTGAAAGAAATTCAAGAAAAAAGCCGAATTTTGATTGAAAATAACTCTCTGCTAAGAGAAAAAATCAAAACAATGGAGGAAAGCAGCCAAAAAAATTATAAACAAGCAGTAGACCAAGGTCATATTGGCCAAGATCATTGCATACAAAACAAAGAGAACAAGACATTAAACAAAGAAGATAATTCCGAGAAAGGTGAGAGAACAAAGACGAATGCCAGTAGTAGTCGAAACACTCGAAACGATGCACTGGAACTACTACCTGGAAAACCTAAATTTCAGAACTCCGGAACACAGAGTAATCAACGTAATCAACCAACAAACCGTACTGAAATTGTAAATGGGATTCCAACACATAATGGAAAACAAACAATCACAAGACAAATGCTATCTTCAGCTATTCTTAACCAAGTTCAGAAAAACAAAATGTCTGAAATAATAAATTTGGAAAATAGGGAAAATGAGGAAGGTTTCATTGTAAAAAGTAGAAGACGAAAACCAAAACCAACTTATGGAGAAGGAGAAATAACAAACTCCAAATTTCAAAATTTTCAAGGAAAAAACAAGGCAACTGAAAAAAAGAAAGCCTGGCTCTTTCTTTCAAGAATCAAAGAGGATGTAGAAAGTCAAACAATAAAGGAATATATACAAGATAAACTTGAAGCTGAAATGGCTACAATCTCTGTAAAGGAGACATCTGTAAAAATCCCGAAAAAAGACAATAAGTGCTTCATAATAGGAGTAGACTTTGAACATAAGGAAAAAATTTATGATGCTGCATTATGGCCGTCAGGGGTAGGCTTTAGTCGTTTCGATTTCAGAAGAGGACATAATTTTTTAGAGGAAATGAACAATTTCTAATAGGAACTATAAGAACAGAACATGTCTATCAAGAAAACACAAAAAGGGAGAATATACTCAAGAATGCAAAAAATAACTTGAAAGAACAAGAATTAGAAATAGTACATCAAAATATACAATCAATAGGCAATGCGAGAGACCAACTAGAACAAATAACTAAGGAAAGAAATGAATTCGGTATTTTGTGTTTGTCAGAACATTGGAAAACATATGACCAGTTAAGAAATTATGTAATTCCAAATTTTAAAATAGCAAGTGCATACTGCCGTGATGAAAATGAACATGGGGGTAGTGCAATATATATTAAAAATAATATTGGGTTTAAGGTAAGAGAAGATATAGTGAAAATATCAATTATAAAGGTAATAGAAGTATCAGCAATTGAAATAAACTCGGACAAGGAAGGCATTTTAATACTAACAATTTATCGACCACCAGGTGAATTAAAAATGTTTCTTCATGTATTTGAAGAAATACTGAATTTAATAAGCTGGAAAAATAATAAAATGATAATTGCAGGTCACTTCAACATAGACATATTGAATAATCATCATAATAATACACAATCGTTCTCTCACCTATTTAAAACATATGATATAAGTGCAAAGATCAGGAAACCAACAAGAATTACAACAAAAACGAAAACTTGTATTGATAACATCCTGACTAACTACACAGAATATAAATCGGGGACATTTCCAACCAACATCTCGGATCATAATAATGCTCAAATGATAACTATAAATTGGAAATATATTAAAAGCATACCTACATACATATATACAAGAATTGTGAACAACAATAACCTTGTTGAACTAAAAAAAGGACTGGAAGATAAAAATTGGAATAGAATTTGGCAGATTCCACAAGAAAAAGTAAATGAACAATGGAATCTCTTTTTAGAAAGTTACACAGAAGAGTTCAAATATGCTTGTCTACTAAAGAAAATTAATAGGTTGCAAGCTAAAACTAAATCATCAAATATAATAAGTAATGAGAAGCAAATTCTTCGCAAGAGAAAACTTGACATACTTCACACTTTGAAAATATACAACGGAAACTTTAATGAAGAGTACAAAAAGGTGAAAAAAAATTACGACTTTCTCTTAAGAGAACAGAAAGGTCGAGAATACAAAGAAAAAATACTTGCATCAGATAATAAAAGCAAAAGTCTATGGCAATGTGCTAAGGAGATAAAGGGAGAAGAAAGTAAAAAAACAATAGAAATAAAAGGCAATTCAAAACAAGTAGCAAATTAATTTAATCAGTATTTCTCATCAGCAACCTATGAACTAATTAAAACAATGAAAAAAGTTCCTTTCACACACAACATTGAACGTATAAATGAAAAACTGAACTTTAGACAAGTAACTAAGAAGGAGGTTCTTCTTGCTTGTTCCAAAATGAAGAATAAAAAAAGCTGTGGTTTAGATGGTATCTCTAATAGAGTTATAAAGAGTACGATAGACACAATAGTTCAGCCACTTACATATATAATCAATAATATGCTGCAATATGGAATATTCCCAGAACAATTAAAGCATGCAAAGGTCATACCAATTTATAAAAAGGGAGATACAAATGAGATGTCCAATTATAGGCCTGTTAGTATATTATCTTCTTTTTCAAAATTATTTGAGTTAATAATTGCGGATCAATTAATGGAATTTCTTTTGAAACATAACATATTGGCGCTCTCACAACATGGATATATCAAGGGAAGATCTACCACCACTGCTATTTATGACTTTATAACAGAAATAGTGGAGACATTAGAAGAATCAGATCTGATAATGGGCATTTTCCTAGACCTGTCAAAAGCTTTTGAGAGCTTATTTCATCAGCATTTAATGGAGAAAATGGAAGAAATCGGTGTAAGGAACACATCTGCTGTTCTGATAAGATCGTATTTATATAACCGAAAACAGCATGTTTACATAGAGAAACAAGAGGGACAAGCCTTATCAGATGCAGAAGAATTAAAGATGGGAGTACCACAAGGAAGCATTATGGGGCCACTTTTATTCATTGTGTACATAAATGATGTTGAAAGTCTCATCAAAAATAATTCTTTCGCATCTATAACAACTTATGCAGATGACACAAATATCCTGATTATGGCACAAGAATACAATGAATTGATAAAAAGAACATCGGAAGTGTTGAAACATATTGAAGGATGGTTCTTGAAAAATAAACTTCATATGAATAAAGAAAAAACACATGCAATTCTATTCAAATCAACACATGCAGGTTTTGAAATCCCAAATGAATTTGTGATATCAAAAAGAACTCAAGAATTAACTCCTTCTACAAAATTCCTTGGAATCTATGTGGATGATATGCTGAAATGGGAGGAACATATTTCCAAATTAGGGAATAGCTTGGCATCAGTCTGCTATTCTTTGGGCATATTAGCAAGATATCTAGACAGATCCTCCATGAAAACCATTTATCATGGTGTGTTGGAATCGAAAGCAAGATATGGAGTTATGTTCTATGGACATTCTGCTAAAGCAATTCAAATATGCAATCTCTAGAATCATTCTCAAATTAGAACACAGAGAATCATGAAGAGGAAATTTCAAGAAACATGGCATACTAACTATTATAGCAATGCATATACAGGAATGTCTAATTTTTGTCTTCAAAAACAAAAATAAATTTGAATTGAAATCATCTAACATATATAACACAAGAACAACAAACCTGAAATATCCCATTCACAAAAAAACATCTACAGAAAGAGGTCCAAAATATAAATGTATAAAGTATTTCAACACAATGCCAGAAATGATAAAAAGTGAAACTAGATTGAATATCTATAAAAAAAAATATACAAAATATTGCTTGATATAGAACCATACAATATTCAAGAATTTTTTGTAGGGGTTGGAAATCTGAAGAAAAACATCTAAATAGCATTATCTTTGTCATCAATTAATTTATTTTTTGACTATATTTCATTTCAAAGATTATAGTGAATCATTGTATCTTTTATTTGAAATAAATATTATTATTATTATTATTATTATTATTACTACTAACTAATTCTCTTGGAGGAATTTTTCTTGAAAACACATACTATAACTAGTCAAAAATATTCTTCATTCTGTTGGATATTCACATATATCAAAAAAGAAAAGGAAATGTCACTAGTTCCATTCCTAAGTAGTCAAAGTAAGGTGGAGTTTAGAGGATATATATACCAGTGGCGAATTAAAGGGTGAGGGGTAAAAGTGGTGGCGATCGCTAACTAAGAAAACCTCATTCATTGCGGATCATTCAACAAAAGATAGCAAATTTTGGTTTTCGCCAGTGAATTTGTCTCGAAAAAAGAGATAGAGAATGTGTCCCACATTTTTTGTATCTCCTACAGTTTCGATTTATCCCAAATAAACATAGAAATTTGCCCACCCTGTAAGTTTACGTTTTGTTTCGTTTCATTTTGTGAGAAGCAGGAGATAACAGAAGGAAAAAGAGGACAGGTTTACACTTATCTGTTATTAGTTTTAAGTACCAAAGAGAGTTGAAAATCCTATATCAGAAGGATTTTTAAAATTATTTTCTCTCACAATTACTTTCTTATCTTTGAAGATCGCCCCTCCCCACAGAAATTCATTAATCCGCCACTGGTATATCTGGACATCAATTATTCGCCTTTGTAAGCTTGCAAACAGTTTCTCTCCTACGGCGCCATGACTCCCTAGATTGAACCTCAGATGTCTTGAATGCTTGTTAGCGTGCCTGAGCACTCGTCTAACTAGCTTGGTCTAGCCCTTTTTTATTTCAGAGAAATTTTAAATATGCAGGAATTTAGTGCTGAGATGCTGGGAGAAATGATATGATAAAACTTCTATAGGAATATTATACCGACACGTTACGTATTGCTACAGGAGTGAAATCTGTAATTTTCATAGAATCGGAGCTACATATGCTGCATTCGGTAATTTTGTACCATTTTCTCCAGAAAAGACAACTTAGTCATTACAGCATTCTTTGCTAATATGTGCAATCTTTTTATTCTTTCATATTCAACTAATTGAAACTATTTCAACTCTCCATGAATAACCTTGAATATAAGATTTTGAAGCTACTTCTAGCTACTAATAGCTTTTGAAAGTAGAAAGGATTCACTTGAAGCCATTAAAGTTGATTGATGGTGACAGGTCTATTGTTATACGTGACAGTTCCAGGAAGTCATAAATCATGACAGGTCTATTGTTATGCCAGGTGTTCCTATTGTTAGACACGTCAGGGCAGGTCTATTGTTATGGCAGGTGTGCAGCTCTATTGTTAGTCAGGGGTGTATTACCTATTGATTGATGGTGACAGAAAGGACCGTGAGAATTGAATATTTCTTTACAAACCAAGGCCAAAAAAAAAGCCCATACACAGTCATATTTCTTTAATCATTTATATCGACCAAACCGATAAACTTATCAATCAAAACTGTTATTCAATCAAATCTTTTCAGATGTAATTACGAACAAAAATCTGAAATTTCATAAAACCTATTAGGTAATTATATGAATATAAATAATTAATTGAATTTATGATTCCTGGATACCTTTTACTAAGGATTTGTACATATATTCAATTTGGTGAGATTGAATAATTTATTGAACTTTTTTCATATAAGATTCACACATTTTTTATGGAAGAACAAAATAACTTAAGTAACATTTTTCCTATAAGATGCATGAAATTCATCAGATCATTCAGATTTTATTTCTTTGATTAGGCAGAATGCGAAATTTTTCATTATGGATCTCATATTTTCTTTTTTCTGTTTAATTTTATGTATACCGCAAGCTTCAATTTGAAGCGTAGATAAAAAATGTCATTTACCTGGAATGAAAACATATTTTTCCTTTAAATGATCGAATCAAAAAGTTTAATTATTCTCTCGTACTTGGAAATATCAAAATATTTCTAAAACTTCAGCTATGTGAATGAAACTAAATTCACTTTTTCTTTTAACAACTTCAATTTGAATCGTAGATAAAAAATGTCATTTACCTGAAATGAAAAAATATTTTTTCCTTTAAATAATCAAATCAAAAGTTTAATTATTCCCTCTCTTAGTTGGAAATATCAAAACATTTCTAAAATTTCATCTATGTGAATGAAACTAAATTCACTTTCCGTTTTAACAACTGGGTTTACACAGTTATGTCCAACGAAATTAATTTCTGGTTCCCCTAACTGAAATAAAGATACCCGATAATTATAAACACGCAATAGTACCTATTCCTTCAAAATGAAATTGATGCGTTTCATATTTCTTTAATCATTTAGACTCGGTTCCATTATCTGGAGAAAATGGTAGAAAAGAAGTTAAAACTATAATTTAATAGCAAAAAATAAAAGAGATTTTTTTCTAGTGAATGTACCAGCAGTACCATCAAGGTTGATGAAATACATGTAATGGATATACAAGCTTGAACTGAATTTATAAAATTGAGTCACAATGACTCACCCATATGTATGAATTGCTTGTAAAATATTAGCTCAATATTGAGAATATTGTGTTAGATAGTATCATTTGATAGAGATATTATGTATACTATTAGTAATGTAATTGTATATAAATATGATGTTGGTAGAGCTATGTACAAAAAATGTATGATATTATATAACGATAAACTCTATTTTATAAAATTTATTTATCTAATTACAAACCTTCGGAGCCAGCGTCAAAGTTAGATAGTGAGATGATTGTTATATTGAATTGTGATATACCCTTATATAAATAACACTGTCTTGAAATTGCATATTGGTTTGAAATATGGAATAAGAGATTGCTTTTCAAATATAAATGATAGTATTTGACTTTAGAACTATGCAAATGAAAAAAACCCTATATAAAATGCAGCTAAAGAATAATCATATACAATATAAACAAATAATTTTTCAATCTTGTATACTAGAACTGCTTTTTTAGGAAACTTTGGGGTGATTAGAAATAAATAAAACGTAGATGATAAATAAATATTTTTAAGATTTCTTACAATTTTCCAGCATCACAAACATTGCAACAGTTAAACCATGCCTATGTTAATTTTTTTTGCATCGCTCCGATAACTTTTTGCAAAAAAGTGTCGCATATCAAAACAAAATCCTGTTGCAATGTTTGTGATGCTGGAAAATTGTAAGAAATCTTAAAAATATTTTTGTGTGAACTTAGAGCGCGAAAAAAATTGTTAAGTAAATTTTAATAAATTAACAATTTGAACAATATTAAAATAATATAGTTGATTCAGTCCCCTCGATTTTGATTAGACACTTTGATTTTATTTTACCAGAATCTTTTGGCTGCTTATTAAAATCTTTCCATAAATTATTGAATATCACCAAATTGAATAAAGGTATGTACAAATCATTAGTAAAAAGTATCCAGGAATCACATTCACATAGATGAAGTTTTAGAAATATTTTGATATTTCCAACTAAGAGAAAGAATAATTAAACTTTTGATTTGATTATTTAAAGGAAAAATATTTTTTCATTCCCAGTAAATGACCTTTTTTATCTACGATTCAAATTGAAGCTTGTGGTATACATAAAATTGAACAGAAAAAGAAAATATGAGATCTATAAAAAAATTTCGCATTCTGCCTAATCATTCATTCACGAATTCTTCAATGTACCTGTATTTCGTCTATTTAAGCATTCGAATCGTTTCATGTATACAAAAAAGTTTCAATCATATCAATTTTGATTTTTCAAGGAACAAAATATTATGAACGGAGGCTCCGTGGCTGAGCGGTATAGGTAACGCTATGCCGTCTTCGTTGACGGAGTTGGTGGGTTCGATTCCCACCGTGTTCTTGGGTGTTTGTATGCGTTCTGAGATTTTAGTGGTTCCCCTCATTTAGTATTTGATGGCCAAATGTCCAGTGTTGACGAAGCCAAATTGTACGGAGGACGAGCGTGTGAGGGGGCACACGTCCCTCCTCTTTAAAAAAAAAAAAATTATGAACGACTGAAATACGCATTCTTACAAACCTTAATTGTAATTCCTACTCCGAACTATGGACTTTAGAATATGCATAGGATGGGGTTATTTACAGAATACGTAAATTCAATTTTTACAATTTTATTCGAATTGTCCGTGGCGTACAGTGAAAAAGTTTAACATTTGTTCGAAATTTCATGGTAATTCAGAATGAAAAGCTTGAAAGTAACAACTGGAGAAAAATTTTATATCAAAATATGGCAGGTGCATAAAATTCGTAATTCGAAAAAGACCCGTTTTGATTTTTTGCATTGAAGAAATGTTGAAAATATCATCGTTATTCAGACATACATTGCGAATATTCTGAGCAACGCTCAAATTAGATGTTCGAAATTGCTTCTGTCATTAGGAGTGTCTTGTGTGCATTCGAAATCGTAAGGTGTAGTTGGTTTTTCACAGCCACAGGTGTAGCTGTATAAAACGCTGGTCTCATATAATGGTCTTCACACTACAATAGGGACAATAGGGGCGATTTGTATGCCTCTTAGAATTGTGTACAAAAGATCCCCGGTCAACGATTTAATTACGTTATAATGCTCATTCCTCTAGATACTTTCAGAAAGTAGTTTTTAGTCATGTTATGGTTTAAGAGTTATTTATGTGTTTTTTGAAAAAAATATTTATCAATGTATATGATCATCCTCTATATTTTATTTTTCTTAATCAGATAAATGTTTATATGTTTCTAAACCAGTGCTTCTAGTTATGCTATGATTTTTAAAATATTTATTAATCGAATTCTTTTTTCGTCTACGTTTTATTTATTTCTAATCACCCAAAGTTTCCTAAAAAAAAATTTTTTTGTTTATATTGTATACGAATATTCTTTAGCTACATTCTATAACAAAAGATTTTATTCAAAGTAATGTGTTTTTCAAAAAAAATATTCATCAATGTAAATGATCATCTTCTATATTTTATTTTCTTAATCCTATAGAGGTTTATATGTTTCTAAATAAGTAAGTACTTCTAGTTATCTCATGATTTTAAAATATTTATTATTCGTATACGTTTATCATCTACGTTTTATTTATTTCTAATCACCCAAAGTTTCCTAAAAAAGCAGTTCTAGTATACAAGATTGAAAAATTATTTGTTTATATTGTATATGATTATTCTTTAGCTGCATTTTATATAGGGTTTTTTTCATTTGCATAGTTCTAAAGTCAAATACTATCATTTATATTTGAAAAGCAATCTCTTATTCCATATTTCAAACCAATATGCAATTTCAAGACAGTGTTATTATTATCGGGTATATCACAATTCAATATAACAATCATCTCACTATCTAACTTTGACGCTGGCTCCGAAGGTTTGTAATTAGATAAATAAATTTTCTAAAATAAAGTTTATTGTTATATAATATCATACATTTTTTGTACATAGCTCTACCAACATCGTATTTATATACAATTAAATTACTAATAGTATACATAATACACTATCAAATGATACTATCTAACACAATATTCTCAATATTGAGCTAATATTTTACAAGCAATTCATACATATGGGTGAGTCATTGTGACTCAATTTTATAAATTCAGTACAAGCTTGTATATCCATTACATGTATTTCATCAACCTTGATGGTACTGCTGGTACACTCACTAGATAAAAATCTCTTTTATTTTTTGCTATTAAATTATAGTTTTAACTTCTTTTCTACCATTTTCTCCGGATAATGGAACCGAGTCTAAATGATTAAAGAAATATGAAACGCAACAATTTCATTTTGAAGGAATAGGTACTATTGCATGTTTATAATTATCGGGTATCTTTATTTCAGTTAGGGGAACCAGAAATTAATTTCGTTGGACATAACTGTGCAAACCCAGTTGTTAAAACGGAAAGTGAATTTAGTTTCATTTACATAGATGAAATTTTAGAAATGTTTTGATATTTCCAACTAAGAGAGGGAATAATTAAACTTTTGATTTGATTATTTAAAGGAAAAAATATTTTTTCATTTCAGGTAAATGACATTTTTTATCTACGATTCAAATTGAAGCTTGCGGTATACATAAAATTAAACAGAAAAAGAAAATATGAGATTTATAATAAAAAATTTTGCATTCTGCCTAATCATTAATTTATGGATTCTTCAAATATGTTTTACGAGATTTAATAATTGCGTAAGTAATTGAACAATTTCTCAGAAAAAACATTGAGCTACATTTTATACAGCGTTTTTCATATGCAGAGTTCTAAATTCAAATAAAATTATTTATATTCAAAAAGAATTCTTTTATTTCATAAAAATATACTTATCGTTGGATATGTTTATCCTCTATATTTTATTCTTTCCTAATCGGATACATGTTTATATTTTCTAAAACAGTATTTCTAGTAATGTTATGATTTTAAGATATTCATCAATCGTATACATTTATCGTCTACGTTTTTATTTACTCCTGATCAAACACAGCACAAGAAAACAAATTTTAAAAGAGAAGCTAGTAAAGTTATGATTTAAAAAATATTTGTTCTATATGATTATTCAACTACATTTTATACATTCGTAAAACACATCATTCCATCTTCTTGAGAAAAAAATCAAGTAGTTGTTATTAAGACACAAAATTGTATGTTAAATGGTTAGATAATTCTAGAAATAATTAATAAATAACATGTTTTTTAAGAATACCTTTATTTTAATACATAATTTACATATGAGTAGGGGAGGAATAATATTCCTCATCGAAACCTTCATCCTCCTCCGGCTCCTCCACCTCCAATTCCATATATATCCTCCTCCTCAAAATCATATTCCCATCTTTCTTCTACAGCCGAATTCTCTTCCTCCTCCTCCATATCCTCCATCTCAATTTTGATGCACGTATAGTGCAGAGGCAAAAATATTTCTCCCTCCTGTTCATGTGGCTCTGGAGAGGCAGGAGACTCCGAGTACACTTCGCTACACAAACTCATTTTTTTTGCTGGTACTGCTGCAGATAGAAGTGATGCTTTCCACATCATTGAGCATTCTTATATATACACACACACAGGGTGTGTAAATACGTAGCCCACCCACGATTGATTTATTTGCACCCTCTGATGAATAACGTCACAGACATCCAGCGTTTTACGATCGTCCATCAATGTAATGGATCTAGCTGTTTTCTAAAATACGTCCTATTGTTTCTATTTACACATTTCTGTGGGACTAAAATCTGCCAAATATTCGATTGTGTAATACTTGTTTATAGCATCGTCATTGTCAATTTTTTCACTCATCCTCCGTACAAAGAGATTCATTCCACCTGCAAAAGTTCCCAAAGAAGAAGAGCCAGATAAAGTTTTGGAAAGTTACTTTCCCCCTCTTAATATCAAAATGTTGCTACATATAGAATCCAGTGAATATAAAACAATTTTATCCGTTTAGTATAGATGTGTGTGGGCTTTTTTTTTGGCATGGTATGGTATGTGATTGTTTATAACTATGCATACAATTATAAAATTATTAAATTTTCAATGTAGAATAATAGAATGAAATAATAATTTAACTTTATTACTACTTCATACAAAGTATGGGTTATAATTTATAATCTAAGTTGAATTAAATACATAATGCTTAACTCCCTATCAATTTATTTATATAATATTGATCGTATTAGCATCATAATTTTTAAACACTAGGAGGTTTTGTCTATATTTCATATGAAAAGTTTTTCTTATTCAAAAAGCTGTCCGTCATTCATCGTAATAATATACGATATTTACAACTGATTTATCACACATGTGATTTAGGTTTTTTAAAAATTTATAGGTGTACCCTTTTTTCCCCTGGTATGAGGGACCTGTTATAATGCATGTGAATGAATGTTCAAATTACATTTTTTTAATAATTTAGTGTTTCAAATAAGAAGGTTTGTAATTAGATAAATAAATTTTCTGTAATAAAGTTCCATAAGTTATTTTGTTCTTCATGAAAAAATTTCATGAATCTTATAAAAATTGCATAAGTTATTTAATATCATCAAATTGGACAAATCATTTATACAATGAATGCAGGAATCATATATTCAATAAATTATTTTTATTCATATAATACCTAATAAGTATTTTCTGATCTTTGTTCGTAATTACATCTGTAAAGATTTGATTCAATAAGTTTTTATAATTTCTATTGATAGGTTTATCGGTTTGGCCAATATAAATGATTAAAGCAATATGAAATGCATCAATTTCATTTTGGAGGACTAGGTACTATTGTATTGTATGTTTATAATTATCGGTTATCTTTATTTCAGTTAGGGAAACCAAAAATTAATTTCGTTGGATGTAACTGGGTAATCCCGGTTGTTAAAAGAGAAAGTGAATTTAGTTTCATTTACATAGATGAAGTTTTAGAAATATTTTGATATTTCCAACTACGAGAGAGAATAATTAAACTTTTTGATTCGATTATTTAAAGGAAAAATATTTTTTCATTCCAGGTAAATGACATGTTTTATCTACGCTTCAAATTGAAGCTTGTGGTATACATAAAATTAAACAGAAAAAGAAAATATGAGATCTATAATAAAAAATTTCGCATTCTGCCTAATCAAAGAAATAAAATCTGATTGATCTGATGAATTTCATGCATCTTATAGGAAAAATGTTACTTAAGTTATTTTGTTCTTCCATAAAAAAATTTGTGAATCTTATATGAAAAAAAGTTCAATAAATTATTCAATCTCAACACATTGAATATATGTACAAATCCTTAGTAAAAGGTATTCAGGAATCATAAATTCAATTAATTATTTATATTCATATAATTACCTAATAGGTTTTATGAAATTTCAGATTTTTGTTCGTAATTACATCTGAAAAGAATTGATTGAATAACAGTTTTGATTGATAAGTTTATCGGTTTGGTCGATATGAATGATTAAAGAAATATGATTGTGTATGGGCTTTTTTTTTTGGCCTAAATTTGTAAAGAATTATTCAATTCCCACGGTCCCCCTGTCACCATCAATCATTAGTTAATACACCCCTGGCTAACAATAGATCTGCACACCTGCCATAACAATAGACCTGCCCTGACGTGTCTAACAATAGGAACACCTGACCTAACAATAGACCTGTCATGATTTATGACTTCCTGGAACTGTCATGTATAACAGTAGACCTGTCACCATCAATGAAATTTAATGGCTTCAAGTGAATGTATTCTACTGCTATCGGCAAAAATGCCCGAAGATGGCATCCGCTTTGAGAAAGCGAAAAATATCAAAGACGGGATCAGCATCATTCCCGCCTCAACTGAAGATTTTCGGAGACTTATAAATTTATTAGACTCAAAAGGCGTCACGCACCCCACTTTTCTGCTGACGGAAGATAAAACACTGAAGGTTGTCCTTAGAAATCTTTCATTTGAGATGCCAGCTGAAGAAGTCTTAGAGTACCTCGAAAGCGAAAATTATCCAGTATCTTCGATCTCGAGGATGTTGAACAATACCAAGCGGCCGATGCCTCTATTGATGGTCACCCTCAAAAGAACACCTGAGGCCAAACAAATGTCAGCCAAAGTCATGGATGCCAGAAGTTCAATCATGGACAGAACCGATGCCACTCTGAACCATTATGACAAAGTCTTGATAATTAGTTCATAACTCGAAACATGTCCACTATCCTTTACTGCTAAATACAGTATCTAAATATTTTTATATATTTTATATATAATTAAAGTTTAAACTTTATTCTTTATGATGTTTCACCAAGTGATGTGCCAGAATTCAATCTCTGATATATATATATATATTAGCAGTAACGAAAATTCGACATGTTTCGAGTTATGAAATCATTATCAAGACTGACTACAGAAGAGTATTACCTCCTACCTGAAAATCAATTTGTTCGTTTACAAGAGGTAATTGACTATTATGGGCGGAACTTATTTCGAGAATTTCAAGAAGGTCAAGGCGCTCTCCTTTGTAACCTGAATGTAACAATTTGGTTTTGTTGAATTCCAGGAAGTGATTGAATTTCATACAATGTTCAGAGAAGCCAGTGGTATTTTTGGTTTGTAAAATTGACTTTTTATGTTCTTCAACACGAATATTTATATTCCTTCCTGTCTGTCCAATATAAAAAGCAGGACATTCGTCGCAAAATATATTGTAAACACCATACTGTTTTCTCCGATGTTAGATTTTTCTTTATTATTGACCAAGAATGACTTCAAGTTTCTTTTATTTGTACAAATTGTTTTAACGTTATTTTTCGATAGTCTGTTACAAACTTTGCTACCTACTCAAATTAGGCACATAATTTATTGGGAAGTATTTTTGTTCTTCATTAATAGTTTGCGTGGGGTATATTGAATGCAACAGATACTTTATTCGTTTTTTCCCAATGAGCTTGTCGATAAGACTTTCATTGTAACCGTTATTGGTGGCTAATAATTTAATTGTATTAACTTCAGTTTGAAATTTTGTTTCCGATAATGGAATCGTGAACAACCTATGTATAAACGAATGAAAAGCACTGAGTTTTATTTTAATGTGTTGGCTACTGTCGCTGTGAATCAAATTATCTGTGAAGGTGGTTTTCTATAAATGTTCAAAGTAAGAGAATTCAAATTCCTAGCAATCTGAACATCTAAGAAATTCGAGGTACCGTTTTCGTTTTCTACTTCTTTTGTAAATTGAATCGAGTTGTAGAAAGTATTTATATATTTAAGGAAATTATCTAACTGCCCATCTGCACCGGTCCAAATACAAAAAATATCTACATAACGCCTCCATAATGAAACGTTAGTAATTAAATTATTATCAGCATTGAAAATTTTTTCTTCTAAGTTATTCATGAAAATTTCACTCAACAAAGGCGATAACGGTGATCCCATGGGCAATCCGTCTTCCTGTTTGTATATTTTATTATTAAATTTGAAATAACTCTGTTTCAAACATAAGTTTAAGGCAGACATTGTTTCGTTGACTGCTTGAGTTGTTAAATTTGGGTTCATCTCTAGATATCGCTTAACAATATTTTTAACTTCTTGAGTTGGCGTGGAAGGAAATAAGTTGATAACGTCAAATGAAATTAATTTCGCATTTAAAGGAATTTTGATATTCTTAAGATGATTAACTAACTGAATAGAATTTTTAATGCTATACTCCGGATTGAATCGAATTAAGGTGGGTAATTTTTTATTCAAATACTGACAATTTATACGCAGGAGCGTTAATATAAGATACTATTGGACGCATCGGGCAATAAATTTTATGCATTTTTGGTAAAGTTTATAAAATTTGTAACAGACTATCGAAAAATAACGTTAAAACAATTTGTACAAATAAAAGAAACATGAAGTCATTCTTGGTCAATAATAAAGAAAAATCTAACATCGGAGAAAACATTGGTGTTTACAAAATATTTTGCGACGAATTTCCTGCTTTCTATATTAGGCAGACAGGAAGGAATATGGATGGGTATTTTGGGAGATCACTTGATTGGTCCTGTGTGCATTCCTGGAAAACTCACTGGCGTTGTGTATCTGGATTTGCTCGAAAACGTGATTGATCTTCTGATCACCGAAGCTGGTAGGCAGATTAAAACCTTTCAGAAGAGCAGTTACGCTTTCAGCAGGACAGAGCTCCGTCGCACTTTGCAGCTCAGGTGAGACAGTACCTGAATGGTAGGTTTCCTGGACGTTGGATAGGCCGAAGGGGCTCAGTAGAGTGGCCTGCGCGATCGCCGGATCTAACACCCCTAGATATTTTTCTCTGGGGCCACTTGAAATCACAAGTTTATAAAACCAGAGTTGCAGATTTAGACGACCTTAGAGCACGAATTGTGGCAGAATGTCGTAACATTACTCCTGATATGCTACAGCATGTACGAAATAATTTTGAAGAACGATTGTATCGCTGCATGCAATCTAATGGCGAGCACTTTGAGCATTTGCGGTAAATTTTTACTAATACTGTTTGTTAGAAATATTTTTTTTTCAATAGAAATTGAATTACGATCAATTAGAACATCTCTGTTTCTTTTAGTTTCATCGGTACCATAATTCCATAAAAAACCCTGTAACTTTGTGAATTTTCACTTTATAGAACACAAACTGCAGGTTCATAGAAATTTGAATCGATGCATACATTTGTGCTACAAAACTGCCCACTTTCCCTATTCAAATTCCCGATGGGGTTGCAATCCTCTCCAGAGGGTCGACCTGTCTGAGTGTTTTCACAAATTCTGACTCGTTGTAGAGTTATTGAGGGTGGACACTTTCAAATGAGTATATATATATATATATATATATATATAAATATATATATATATATATATATATACAGGGCCGGATTTACGAATTTGCCGCCCATAGGCCCAAAGCATTTCGCCGCCCTTAGTAGTCCTCCATATTGTTATTTTTGTCTCATTCAGAAATGAATATTTTTTCACTCAATTTAAAACCACATAGCCTATAAACATAAACTGAAAAAAATTAATGTTTTTTTTTACGGTGGATTGTAGCATCAAGAAATTAAGAAATCAAAAACGATTCAATGATGAAACTATTTATTGAGAGCTTAAACATTCAATTCATAGTGAAACCTTTCAAACAGTTCAAACTAAACTTTTCAGAATTTTTTACGCCTAGCTTCAATATTAGCGAATGTATCAATGACATCATTAAAGTCAAGCTTGCACGTCAAGTCTTTTTCTATGGCTGAAACAGCTAAGTTAACTAACCTTTTCTGGCCAACAGTGGATCTTAAATAATTTTTTACTCGTGAAAGAGTAGAAAATGAACGTTGTGCTGCACAGTTGCTGGCTGGTGCACACAAAAACATCTTAAGAGCTACACTTACATTTGGATATAAGTCAAGGAGATCTTTTGAAAAAATATATCTGCTCAATTGTGATAGCGACAATTCTTCTGTACTAGATTTCCTTTCTTTGCACAACAGTCCTCTCAAATGCAAACATTCAACAACAAAGGAAGGGGCTACAATGTCCGTTGAGTATAATTCATGAAGAGACGTTGCAGTTGATGTAATTTCAGTGGCACACAAGTGTCAGAGGTTTGACAAGAACACGAATCTGTTTAGAAATTCATTGTCAATTCTCTTGTTTAACTCAGACAGAACTTTGTCAATTATTAGAGTAGAGCTTTCTTTGAGTTTGTCAACCACGTTTTTTTCCGCGATCTCTTTTTCTTCTTCAGAATCAGAAGAATCACTTTCGTCAAAAAACTTCTTTGCTCTCCGCAATCTCGTCGGCTGATCTACGACACATTCTGCCTGAAGTTCACCATCATCTTGTACCGACTTCAGTTTCTTCTCCCCTTCAGACTTAAAAAAATTAAAAGTTTCTTTTAACTCACTCACAAAAGCGATAAGCAAGCTGTATAGAGTTACAACTGTATTCACATTAATTTTTGGGGATTGAACTTTTTCACTTACAGCGTTAAACTCGAGTAAATCATCTCCCCAAAAGGCAGCCATAAATTTAATTTCTTTTGTCAAGAGCTGGTTCAAGAGTCTTTTGGCTTTACTTTTGGTAATCGCACTCTCTTCTTTGCTGTCAAAGATGTTTTCTAATGCCTTCGTAATAGGTTGAAAATCTTGGTTTAGGCTTTTGCAGGCTTCTTCTCTCGCCGAACATCTAGTAATTCTCAGTGACTTAAGAGACAGGTTCTTATCCTTTGGTTTAAAATATGACTCTAGTACATTCCACCTGTGAGTAGAGGAAGAAAAAAACTTGTGAAGCGATTGTGAGAAATTTTTTGTACATCAAGACATTTGAGAGTTTTTGAATCAGTTATGTCTGATATAAAGTGGAGTCAAGTCCGGAGATCTTGCCGGCCACTTAATTACACCTCTTCAAATAATCCATCTTTGAGGGAAATTTGATTATTATACGTTGAACCGTTTTAAAAAATACCTTGTTGCCGGACTTTCTCGCTACCCTGTATTGGGATCTGACATGTCAGCTGGCGAACTCTGGCAGCCAGATGGATGAAGTTTTCATTTCCAACGTCAACATATGCAATTGAATGTCAAGTTTTTGATTTCTTACAAATAAGGCCGTAAAAGGTAAATAATGGAAAATATTAATTTTGCAAAACGTAGAATCAGCAAGTCCAGAGAGTGTTGTGGCGTGAAAAATTGTAATTCTAAAGCATCTACAAATACAAGTATTAGCTTTCATCGGTTTCCGAAGCCAAACAAGAATTTTTTATTGAGAGAAAATCATTTTGGAGAAAAGGAAACGATTGATTTATTGAAGGTATGGAAAATCAATTTGAAAAAGAATCACACAACTCCGATTATGACGGTGTGTTCTTTGCATTTTACAAAAGAATTGAATGAAACTCAGATTAGTTCCCATTATAAATGAAAATTCCAGATGCTGCAGCCAAAACATTTAAAATTGTTGGATCTGTGTTACCTGAACATCCATTGGTATTATTAGAAGAAATTTTTACAGTGATAGGTGGTACCATAAATATGTCTTCTCCGATCTTAGAAGATGACAAATTGATGGAAGATTGAGTGAAATTATGGAGTAACAAGTTTATGTTTATGATGGTTATTAGATTGAAGTTAGTTATAATAAGAATACATACGGAATGAAAAATTCATTATTAATACATCTTGAGTTACATTATGATTGATGGTGTTTCATTATGAAAACCACATTTGATTATATAAAACATTATGATTTCTCATTGAATCCATGTATACTACTAAATAAATGTTTTTCGTGAAATATTAAATCAATTATGTCCAAAATCTTTCAGAAATAATTAAATGTCGAATAATGAAAAAAATTTCACAGTTGGATAAAGAATTGTCAATAAAAAGTTTCGAAATATGTTCATTGATAATTGCCTATCATATCTGGCCGATTATAAACTTCTTACATAAAAAAGCTAGAATTAATAGTTTCATATCACTTAAACAAATACAGTTTATTTAGACTAGGTATTTTACAAATCAAATTAAATCAGATCAAAATAGATAAACAAAAAGCAGTAAAGTTGACGATAACAGGCCTCGAATTCTCTTCATTTTTCCCACATTTTATTATGAATTTGGATCTTTCCAGCCTATCATCTTCTTTGTATTTTCGCTAGAGTAAATTTTCACCTACATATAGCTTCACACTTTCACTCGAAACTTACATTGTTATAGGAAAATCTCAAAAAACTATCAAATCTCTCATATAACTCGTATTGAAAGTTAGTTTTGAGACGCCATGTTTTGACGTTATCACCTAAGCTCCGCATCCATGTCAGATTCCAATAGATAGGAATACGAATATATATATATATATATTCATTTCTTTGCAGGAGTTACTACGAGAAAATCATGTTTTGAAAACATTAAATCATCGACAAGAAAAAGCTTTGTCAAAGTAAGGTTCTTAATATGTTATTTTTAATATTCAATACAAATCAGCTTTTGCCTTTTCAGATACGAAGGAACAAATGCCGATTTTCCGCGCATCTTAAAATCACATAGTGAAGAAATAAGGGTACTAACCGAAAAGAATAAATCCCTCCGAAAAACAGTACGTGATCTCACTGATCTTGTGAAATCAAGAGACGATGAACTTCTTGCATTGAGGAAACAACTAGAGCACTTGGAAAAGCTGAATAAAAATAAGCACCTAGGCGAGAGGAAGAAATTGAGCGATCAAGTGGAAGAACTCAAACAGAAGTTAGACTTTGCAGAAAATCAGATCAGCATTTTAAATAGAAAATTATTACTTGAAGGAAAAACTTCTAAACAAAGACTATCCATGGAAAATGTGAAACACAAAGAGTGTCAAAAAAATTTGATGCAAGCTCTAGCAGAAATTGAGAGATTGACTGGACTCGTAGATGTTAACAATGTGAATGTATGTATAATCCATTTTTATGATATTACGTTCTTTATATATAAAGAATGTAGATAATAATTACTCGAAATGCTGTGTCTGAATCTGAATATATATATATATATATATATATATATATATATATATATATATATATATATATATATATATAATATATATATATATATATATATATATATATATATATATATATATATATATATATATATATATATATATATATATATATATATATATATATATATATATATATATATATATATATATATATATATATATATATATATATATATATACATATATATATATATATATATATATATAATATATATATATATATATATATATACGTATATATATATATATATATATACATATATATATATATATAATATATATATATATATATATATATATATATATATATATATATATATATATATATATTGCTGTATTCCTCTGGGGAACTGCTCAGAGTACAACATTTGTACAGGGTGATTACAATAACCTTCTGACACCAGGGCAGCTTTATTGAAGAAAGGCTCCGTTAAACTTTTAGGTTGAGCACTTTATTTCAGGAAAGGCTCTAAAACTAACACACCAATAGGTTGCACTATTTAGGATTGACTTTATTTGAACGTGGCACTATTTATGGTTTATTGCACGTTATTGGATTTGGATTCGTTGAAGTATAAGACATTAATTAATACTGAATAGATTTATGATTTATTATATGTAGATGAATAAAATAGAACTGGTTAACAAAACTGGTTAACATTATTAATTAGACGTAGAGATTGTACTATAAACTGGCATTACGACGTGTAAAGCACGAAGGAATCTACTGGACTAAAGCTGAGTAAAAAAAAGGAAACACACGTGTTTCATTCCTCCCTGGAGTATGCGTCAGGGAGGCGGGCAGATTTAGTTTGGGATTAACTCCTTCCGCCAGATCAGAGGATACACTTGTATGAACAAGTGCCTTAAGGATAGGTGAGACGGGATATTGATGGAACATAGGAAGTGTGGGTAGGGTTCAGAGGATTAATACTGGCCCAGAATTCGCCTTATAAGTTTGCAAGCAGTGACATACATTACCATGAGGAAATCTCTGAAAAAAACTCATGGCAGACCAGTCGGCCCCGGGGTTTGCACCCGAGACCTCCCAAATACTAGCCAGCGGACATAACATACTCGAGTAGCTTGGATTGCTCTGACTTATATACTTTTAGTATAAATGCTGACCTAAGCAAACATAAATGGGTTAAGAAGAACAATAGGTTCATTCAACTTCAACAGAATTCTTCAACTTAATGTTTCTAACATACACCGTCCAAGGTATATGGAGGCATTTCGATGTTTCGTGAACTCGTATAACCAGCTCCGCTAGGAGGTTTGTTTGATTAGTTTCAAATAAATGTCTAGGACATTTATTTCAAATATATATATATATATATATATATATATATATATATATATATATATATATATATATATATATATATATATATATATATATATATATATATATATATATATATATATATATATATACCTATATCATTATATATATTGATCTCGTCGTGAAGTTACATGTTGAAGTTCCTCCTACGAACTGGACGATTTAAACGGATAAACCGAGAAAGTTCGGAATTAAAAATTATATCGGTGAAATCTGGGAATAGTGCGGGAAAATATGATATGGGGCACAATGCTCCCAAGTTAATAATTTTCTCGTTGTTTCAATGTTTAGTTTATTTTATACAATAAACAATTGATTGAAACACAACAAAAAAGTGAGGGGAAAAAATGTATTCAACCATCTGTCGAATTGTTATCAGTTTGTGGCCTAATCACGGACAGACTTATTCATCGACTCGAGTTCTAGTGCATTGTTGCCATGCTGTAATTATTTACCGTTGAATAACTGTTATTAATAGTGCCCTGTTGCCATATAATACATTTATACTATAGAATATGCTCTGTGTGACTTGCGATGGCCAGTGGGCAAAGGATACACATTTCACATGTGAATTGTGCTCGATTGTGCATTGCTGGAAGTGCACCGATCTAAGTGTTACATAACAAATAAGTCTCCCTTTACAAAAAAGGAAAATTAAGCTTCTCTGTAAGAGCTGCATGGATGATATGTCAAATTTGCTAGAACAGCAAATTAAAATTAAAAAAGAGAATGAATTATTGAAAGAAAAAGTAAGAAACTTACAGGATTTATACGATTCCCAAATGTCATCAGTTAGAACTGATCAAGATATTATAAAGGAATTGAAGGAAGAATGTTCCTCTCTTAAGGGAATCATTAAAGATCTAAAAATTAAGAATACCTCACTTAATGGAGCTCAAACTAGCTTCGAAGATCTCGTCAGTGAAAAAAATATTTTAAAAGATAAATATAAAAAACTAGAGATCATGTTCATGAATGTTACAGCTGAACGTGAAGAAATCAAGAACTTATCAAAAGATAAGAATAATTTTGCTGAAAAAGATGATACAGAAAAACGTTTGACTAATCTTGAACTAGAACTCGATAATTTGAAAAAATTGATGTTAACCAACCAAAAACTGACCTCCCAATCGAAAGCTAGTGTGAAAACACATGCTAGTAATACAGCTCCTACAAACAAACAAAAAAAATACGTTTCAAAAGCAGAAATAATTTAAACAGATGGAAATTAAACAACGTGAGATCATGCAGAATATTACTAATTTAGATATAAATGATAAACTATTCTCATCGAAAAAAAATCTAACATTCAGCAAGATGCTTCTTCAATTGATGATGGATCTAATTCTTATAGTCACTCTCTACAGAAGAATGAAAAGGACTCAGTTTCTATTAATCCGATGATTGGAAGGGATGAAACCCCATGGACTGAAGTAATCCGAAAGCGTCAGCCAAAAAAACAATTTAGTATTGTTGGGAAAGCAAAGGAAGTGGTGCATATAAAGGCAATTCCGAAAACAGCTTTTCTCTTCGTCTCACGATTGCAGTCATGCACAAAACCGTATGTCATAACATCGTCGTTCCAAAGTAAGTTTCCGGAAATTTCTTGCCAAGAGCTTACATCCAAGTAGTCTCTGTCGTATTCTTCATTTACAGTGATAATTAACTTGTCAAATTTGGATGCTGCACCTAAGAATTGTAGGGCTCTTGTAGGAATCCTTGATGGCTTTAACCTGAAAAGTGCGGTAAAGGAGAATACTCGCTTCAATTATACCCTTGATTTTGTGTTCAGTAACGGGAGCTCAAAAGCATAAATAGTTGAGGTCCATTTCTCTGACCACAGAGCATTATTGTTCGATCTGGTGCCAAAACAATTTCCTACAATTACAGCCCAGTAGGTATAGACGAAATTACAGAGATAGTAATATTACAACTTTTGTTCACGATATACCTAGGGAAGATTGGCAAGACGTCTATAATTCCAGCAGTGCAGATGAGTCTTTCGTAATGTTTTATAATAAATTCCTGTACTACTTCAATTCACACTTTCCATTAAAAAAATTCTTTGTCGTTGGGTTGATGACAATATTAGTACATCTAGTGAAAATTTGAAAAATTTGTATGATATAACTAAAAGTGTGCCAGAGTTGAAGGAATATTATCATAAATGTAAGCGAGAACACTGCCTTCTTGCGCAGCGTACTAAACGGTCATTCTACCAAAATAAAATTGCATCAAACAACCAAGTAAACTGTGCTTGGAATATAATAAACTCATTTTGTAATAAAAAACCTAAATCTGTTTATCACCAAATCCAAATAAAATAAGGTGACCGAATCCTCGATAATCCATTAGCAGTTGCAAACAAGTTCAATGATTTCTTTGTAAACTCTGCACACTAAATAATGCAACAGATTCATACAGTTGAGAATACTAATAAAATTAGTAGTAACAACAGCACGATGTTTTTGTTTCCATATACTGAGGAGGAGTTTATTTATCTCATTGGCCATAAATTAAAATCAAAAAAATCTAGTGGTTTTGACGATATACCAAATTTCATAATAAAAAAGTGCTTGAGAAAACTCTCCAAACCTTTGACCTTTTTGATTGACTTGTCTTTCAGTGAGGGTGTTTTCTCAAGCAAGTTAAAATTAAGTAAGGTAATTCCTCTACACAAAAGGGGATATATTGAATCAATGGACTACTATCGACTAATAGCTCTCTCTTCGATATTTTCTAAGATTTACGAGTATTGTTTTCTTCATAGATTGTGGTATTTTTTGAGAGTTCACAAGATTTTAATCGGGAATCAATTTGGATTCCGACCTAAGCACAGCATCACGGATGCCTTCTTCGCGTTTGTTGGGAGGGCTGTGGACCACATAGCGTCCGGAGAGTGTCCCGCTGGGATATTTTGTGACCTCAGTAAGGCTTTCGATTGTGTGGTTCACGACTCGCTCTTGATGAAGCTGAAAGGGTATGGTATTCGCGGTAGATCTTTGAGCTGGTTGAGAAGTTTTCTGAATGACAGAGAACAATTTAAATCGGTGCAGAGCTTGCAACGTGGAATATTCAAAAACATTAATTCTAAAGTTCTTCGGAATAGTGTTGGAGTTCCTCAGGGCTCAATTTTGGGTCCAGTTTTGTTTCTGCTCTACTTGAATGATATAGGATCTAATGTAGATTGCTGTATGTTTTTGTATGCTGATGCCACTGCGGTTATATCAGATAAGAATTCGTCATTTTTGGAGACGCGAATACAGTATAATTTGGTAAATTATTTGATTGGTTCTCTTTGAATTCACTACATGTTAACGCCGCAAATACAATTTTTTTCAATTTTTCATAACTATAATAACAATAGCAATATCAATGTAACCCTCAATGGCACTCTATTACACAGAGTTGCTAGTGTTATATTCTTGGGAGTTATACTTGATGAAAACTTGAATTGGAAGGCTCACTGTCAAAGTGTGTGCACAAGAATTGATTCTTTGGTCTACTTACTGGGAAATCTGAAACATGTTCTTTCTATTGAGCAGATTTTACAATTTTACCATGCGCAAGTCTCTTCAAGACTGAGTTATGGGATAGGCTTTTGGAGAGCATCCTCCGCTGCTAGGTAGTTTTCATTAGTCAAGGTGGTTAAGTGTATTGTTAGTGTCCCTCAGACGACTTTTTGCGAGAGGTATTTTAGAGAATTGAAAGTATTGTCATTACCATCGATTTTGATTATTGAACTTGCTTCCTTGATATATCGAAACCGGGAAGGGTTTCTTCGGGGTGCTGACTTTCATGCTTATCCTACTCGCAAAAATCTTAATTTGAGATTGCCTAATTTTAAATATAGAATAGGTTTAATGTCTCCTTCCTCACTTGGAATCAGAGTGTTTAACAAGTTGGATGAAAATATAAAGCGTTCAGAAAATCTGAATATTTTCAAAGAAAGACTGAAAGAATATTTAGTCGATAAAAGTTTTTACAGTATCGAGGAGTGTTTTCTGTACTAAGATGTAGTATTGTATATTGAGCATATGTACTGAGATGTATTGTATATTAGATATATATGTGTATTGACTTATTCAATATTGTAATGACATTCTTACGGAATAAAAACTTTTATATATATATATATATATATATATATATATATATATATATATAAATAAAAATATAAATAAATAAATATATAAAAATATATATATATATATATATATATATATATATATATATATATATATATATATATATATATATATATATATATATATATATATATACAGGAACTGCATCGATCGATATCTCAGAAACTGAATTTAGGAAAAATTTCAAATTTTGGGAACTTGCTACACGTGTTATGGCGTTTTGGGCATTTCCGGTTATACCGGAAATATGCCCTGAGTCGCTTATTTCAAATAGGATCCCTATATATTATTACATTTTTGAAGTCTACACAAGATTCTATGCAGATTTTATGCATCATGTTCTATACCTAAGTCTAAGCGTTTTCAACATATTCAAATGTTTATGACAAAAATGACGATTGCAAACCCTAATATAATTATCAATTGTTCCTATAAGGAAGCCGTTTTTACTTACTTTGGGTTAGATGCCTTGTTGAAAAGGACTTGCTTTAATAGATTTTTTATAATATTCGGATAACTAATCATACAGGTTGTTCAAAAAATAATATCTAAAATGAGATTGAGAAAACTGAAAAAAAATCAATTTTTCAAATGGAAACCCTCCATGTTTCTATTTTTGTAGTATTAAGCATCAGATGTTGAGAATTTTGTAGAAGGTTATCTATACCTAAAATTTTTAGTTTTCGAAATATTGCCAGTTCAATATTTTTATATGGCGATTCTGCATTTAATCATTTAACAATTAGATCAAGGATAGCCACGATCGTATTTGACATTTAAAATCATCGTAATGGTACCCTGGTTATATTATACAAACTAAGATTATTTAAACTTATTAATTATTTATGGAAAATGTGATAAAGTTATTTCAAGAACATGTGAGACATTTGTGACACGATATCCTCAGAAACAGGAACAATCACCAAATACTACAAGACGAATTATAGAAAACTTGAAGAAGTTTGGACCCGCAAAGAAAAATGTACAGAAATAAATCAGATATTAACAATGAAAGTATTGATATCGTAAACTGAAAATAAAATTATTGAAGTGAATGTTCGAATTGGTGTCTTCGAAATTCTAGACATTTTGCGCATCCAAGCCGCAATTGTTTCTGGGTGGCTCTTCTTATTGACTGGAGGGCAGGTCTACAAATGATGTACTTACTTGCCTCATGCAGTATTCCATTGTGGTCACTGCGGTGTTGTACACGTTATTTTACACTGTTCCCCATCAATAAAAATAGAGTACTGATTGGTCTGGGGAGCGAGGTGGCCAAAAATTTGGTCCATTGTTGGTTATCCATTGATCATAAAATTAGTTTTCCAAATAATTATTGACTAAATGGGCATTATGTAGAGGTGCCCCCATAATGTTGATAGGAAAGGTTTCGAAGGTCAGCCAGGCGCAAGTTGTCAAAATAGTCAACTTCAAAGTTCATGTGTTTCTGTTTTTGAGGATATGGTGTCACAAATGTATCACATGTTCTTCAAATAACTTAACCACATTGTCCATAAATATTAAATAAGTTCAATTAATCTTCGTTTGTTAAATTTAACCGCGGTGCCATTACGATGATTTGAAATGCCAAATACGATCGAGCTATCCTAGATCAAGAATCAAGAATTGTTTGTTGTTGATTAAATGCAAAATCGCCATATAGAAATACAAATTTAGCAATATTTCAAAATCTGAAAATTTTAGGTATAGATAAGCTTATAGAAAAATACCTTAGTTTTTGATGCTAAATACTAAAAAATAAGAAAAATGGAGGGTTTCCATTCGAAAAAATTGATTTTTATCAGTTTTCTATATCTCATTTTAGATCTAATTTCTTCAAAATTCCTTATGATTAGTTATCCAAATATTAAACAAAATCTATAAAAGTAAGTTGTTCTCAACAAGGAATTCAACCCAAAGTAAGTAATAAGGGCTTCTTTATAGGAACAATAATTGATAATTATATTAGGACCTGCAATCGTCATTTTTGACATGAAAACTAGGGTGTCCTTTTAAAATAAGCGACTTAGGGTCTATACCGGTATAAACGGAAATGCCCAATAAATGAAAATATTTTAGCTGAAAAGGCCCCAAGACATCTATCCGGTATATATATATATATATATATATATATATATATATATATATATATATATATATATATATATATTATAATTATATGCTATATATATATTATATATTATATAATATTATAATATATATATATATATATATTTATATTGTATATTATATATATATATATATATTATATATATATATATATATATATATATATATATTCATATATATATATTTATTTATGTTTTTTCTAACCCAAATTATATACCTATTTCAAATGGAATAAGCTAATTAATTATACATTGTTAGAAAGTCAGACATTTTCATGATTTTCATTTATTGTTAAGTTGAATTGTTTTTCTCTAATAAGTTCTCACTGTACGGCTAAATTTCATATATGATTGAATGTAGGAAAAAAATCTGTTACAGAGGTATCAGGAAAGTATATATTTTCATTAAAAATGTATTGCTTCTGCATATCTCTGAGTGGTCTATTATAGAAATTTCGTGTTTAATAACATTATATATATTGTCGTTTCGAATTAAATAAAATACTGAAATCTCGCGAAAAACCTAATCGCGATTTCACTAATTCTTCTAACTGTTGAAAACAATTAATAAATGAATTTAACCGTCCGTGAAATATGATAAATATGAATAACTTACCAGAGTCAAATAATATTTTCGATTTGATATCGATAGTTATAATTTAATGAATTATAATTCCCACAATTTTGTCACTTATATTTATCAATTTATGGTTTGATTTTTTTTTGCTTGTATCATAGTTAGTATAATACATATCCAACAGGATAGAGGAATATTTCAATGTGTCGTCAATTTCTTTATGATGTTTTCATTTTTTCAGTCGGTTTCCTATTAAGATTTCATTTCTCTTATTCATATTATCAATATGAAATTCAAATTCGGTTGAGTGATTTATTTCAAATTATAGTTTTTAAATATGATCATATGAAAAATAATTGTAACTTTACGAAATAGAATATTTGTAGTAAATTATATCTAAGACTATTCAGACTATTCAGAGAATCCGTGGCGTATTTGGTAGGATGGTGGTGAAGCGTTCTTAAATTTTATTGTTCTGGAGTTATTCAAGTTCGACTGTAAAATCTTTGAAATTTATATACAAATATATATCAAGTATGAAAAGTTTTGAATTTCGATCAGCAAATGATGAAAATCTTCATCAAACTCAGTTTCCTTATCACATTGAGAGTAATATTTTAATGAGGATAACTATTGAACTATTTTCGAGCATTTATACAAAGTATTTATATGATTATTGTGAACATGACTTCAAATGATATTGATAAATTGATATAGCTCTATTGAAACTCGGTATAGACAGATATGAATACGATATAGTTTTTCAATGCCGGATAAATCGAGGAAAATTAAATCGCCTCTGGATACTAAAATAATGTTGTATACAAATATATGGTATCTCTGGAACTTATCTTTCACATAACTTCTTCTAGTAATTAATATTTGTATTAATTTCAGGCAGATAAGAAGGAAGAGAAACTTCTTCTTCGGAGGAAAACAATAGAACGCGATTGCAAGTCTATGGTTTCCTTAGAGGACAAGAAAAATATTCCTTTGTCTAGCATAAGAAGTGACGAATCCTTAGTAAAAGATCTCCCAAATCAAGGTTGTGGAATACTTAAACCAATTCTGACCAACGCAATTAGATCAGAAGATAACGGCTTGCTTGATATCAATGGTGACGTCATTTCTCCCACGGAAAGTGTGAAAGCAAGACTGGCATCAGAAATGAATACAAAGCAAGAGTTGGAAAAACTAGACAAATTCCAATCATTAACTGATATCGAAAAAGAAAAAAATTGTGCATTCACTGCTTCTTCGAAAAAATTCAAACGGTTTGTAACTTGTGAAACAGAATTATTTCATTTGATATACATAATCTGCAATTTGAATAGTTAATTATAAGCTTCTGTACTATATTAGAAAGAATTTTTTTCTTATTCGCAGGTTAGAAAATGACATCGATACAATCATTCAAAGATCTAAGGAAAATGGATTGTCTCAGTTTGACAGAACGCTAGGTGATTACTGTAATCATGTTCTCAATACGGTAAAGAATTGCGGCAGGGTAGTCGAAGATCACCAAGAAAGCCTGGATCAATCAAAAACGGACACTGAAACTATAAAGGATGCAGTAGATGAAATAAAGGCACTAGATGACCAGTTGAAGAGAAATAGTATATTCTCAATAGATGCTACTGAATTGAGTAAATTACTTAAACCTGATAAATTGGAAAAGACATGGAAACAGCACAAATTCATAGATTCTAAAGAAAGTAATGATAAAAAAAATATGGAAAACCCCAAAGCTAAGTTACTGGCTACTCTCCGAGCTATAGATAATGGAGACTACATCGACAGTTTTGAGAATGATAACACCTCTACTGACGAAATTTACAACAGTTTTACGAATTAGATTTCGTTACTACTGTATATACTCATCGAAAGTTATTTTTCCCTATTTATTTTATTATAGATTTATATTATCCTGTTGGTTGTTTGATTATACACTTCCTAAATTTTCCAATATATCATACTTCAGTGACTGATTTTTAACTACAGCTAATAACAGTTTTAATACATTCTTCCACATTTTGTTGTGATTGAATTACATAAAACATGCGTAGAGGAGTTTGTACACAATGTACAGGATACGATCCTCAGCTATTTAATCAAGCTGTCTTATCCTGTGAATGAATATATCATTATAACATGTAATTTACATACTTATAACCGAACACAATTTTAATCTTTAATTTTTTTACTTATTTGGAATTATTGTTAGACCACGAAATTTTTTGAAGTACTTACTTTTATAATTCTAAATGATAAATTTTTTGTGCGCAAATTGCGATGATCTAGGAGTCTTTCAGTATTTTAGTAGCATTTAAATATAGGAATCTTTAAAATTCTAGATAGTTCAGCTTTCTTATCATTTGCCGCTATTTATTTTTATAACTGTATGATGTTGGGTATCTTCAATCTCTTACCTCCATTCGAATGAATGAGTTTGTTTTAATTCAGTTTTGTACGAAACTTGCACAATATTTCTTCTTCATAATTGATGCTCTTCGATTCTTAACTCGTTATGTGCTAATATTTAACTTTTTATTATATTTCAGTATTTCAGTATTTCAGTCTTTTGTCAAATCTGACATTTGGACTGTTACGAAAGAACTAATTC